>PVLA01001742.1:0-33552 GCA_004027455.1 Hydrochoerus hydrochaeris | reverse complement strand
GCTTTTATCTCATTCAACAAACTAGGAGAAATGTTAGTAAAGAAATAGATTAATTGAATTGCATTGTTGTTAACAACATAGACATTCTGAACATATAAAGAATACTACATCCAACAACTATAGAGTGCAGATTATTTCAAGGGCATATCAAATGTATACAATGACAGACTATATGATGGGCCACAAAATGAGACCCTATAAATACTAAATGAAAACATCTATAATGGAATGAGTAGGAAATCAATAACAATATTGCAATTCCGATGCTATTTTGTTGCATTTATACTACTGGTTTCTCTTATTTAATTTAAAGTAAAGGTTTGTACCATTGTCTGCTTGTTTCTTCTCTGTGAAAGAGAAATTTTTGTGTATGTCTTGTACTCTGAGTAAGCACTTTGAATGTAATGATACACTGTACTATTTTTATTCTCTTATTTTATTATGAAATTTTGTCTTACTTTTTCATAGAATATAAAAATGCAAGAATCAGTAACAATAAAAAATGTATAATATCTTCAACTATATGGATACAGAAAGTATCTTTCTAATAACTGAAGGAAGGATGAAATTACCAAGAAACTTGGAAAATATTTCTAGCCTATTGTTTGAAAGCAACAACTGAAAAATGTAGAGTGACATGAAAGTAGGGCTTAAATGAGAAATAACTTTAAATGTTCACATTTGATAAGAGGAAATATTAAAATTTGTTCTTGAAGTTTCTCATTTAAGAAGCTATAAAGGGGAAAATAAATTAAGAGAAAGGAGAAAAGATACATAAGAACAAAAATATATGTATAGAAAACAAACAATAGAAAAGCTTACACAACTAAAAGTTAATAATTGATAAGTTGATAGCAAAACTGATAAGAAAGTACAGAGTAAGCACAAATTACAATATTAGAAATGATTCTAAAGACATTAAACAACATTAAGGGAGTATTATTAGTACCTGTATAACAAAAAATTATGACAAACTAGGTAAAATGGAAGCATTTATTGAGAAACAAACATTACAGACAAGATTAATAAATAAAATAATTTAAAAAGGAAAATATGATTAGAGTGTGTATACTAAGGAAATTGATTTGTCGATTATTCCAAGAAAAAAACTTCCAGCTACAGAAGACTTTACTGATGAATTCCATGAAACATTTATTTAAGATGTAAAGACACTTCATAGAAACAGATATAAAAACAACAAATAAGCATTTGAAAAGATCTTCATCTTTATAAGTGAGGAAATGCTAAGTAAAACCACAATGCAATATCACCACAAGTCTGTTAGAATATCAAAATATTAAATTCGTGCACATCGAGTATAAGTGAAGATATGGAACAACTTGAACTATTATATATTGCTGGTGCAAATGTAAGCTAATAATAGACTCTTTGGAAAACAAATTGTCAATTTCATTAAAAGTTAATCATATATCTTCTATGACTCTGTTGATTCCTAGCTATTCACTCATAAACAAATGAAAGCATATATCTAGACAGAATTTATATTTGTAATAGTTTCATTTGCAATAACCATAAACTAGAAATAACTTCAATGAATCAAAACATTGCAATGAATCTACCTATACAATGGGATACTACTTAGCAATAAAAATAAATGAACTTTTGATATACAAATCCACATGTCTGAATCTCAATAATAATGCTGAGTACTAAGTTAGATAAAAAATTCAATCTGCATGATAGATTGCTATGAAATTCCAGAAATATAAATTAATTTCAAAAAATTATTTAAAGAGAAAAAAGCAAAACAGAAAAAACAGTAGAACCAATACAGAATTTCAGAAAAAAACATAAACAGTAAGAAATCACTAGTTGATAAATTATATATTGTCTTCTTAGACACAGTTGTTCAAGTTACAAAATTAAAGTATACAAAGTAGACATTGAAACAGTGAGGTTGCAAACAGCTCTGTTCAATGATCCAAAAAAACTTAACAACATGGTTAATCAATCCTACACACTTAAAGATAAATGCAGTTATATCCTTTAGAGCACTTTCTTTTTTTTCCTTCTTTTGCTTTTTAAGTCCATTATCTGTTTAGTTATATCCTGTTTCAGGTTGCTCGGTACCTGAAACAAAACTGATCTGTTTTGCTGCTGTTGTTTACTTTTTAATCACCTTATATAATTATGTTTCTTTGTTTTTTTTATTTACTTTTTAATCACCTTATATAATTCTATTTCTTTGTTTTTGAGTTTCTCCTCATCCACGCTCCATGCATCAGCTTTGGTGGAGTTGGGAGTTTTTTGGAGATATTTTGTTACTTTGTTATCTATTTTATTGAAGGTAGCAAAATACAGCAGAACAAGACAGAACAGAGCCTTCCAGATAGTGCAGTGAAATTGGCACAGAACCTCACAGCAGGTCACCAGGACAACAACAATATGCACAATAGTACATCCCATTCTGTTCACATTAGCTCTTCTTTCAATCAGGTAGAGCAAAATGGAAGGAAATACTGAACTTATAAAAACAGAATAGAGCAGCACATTAATCAGAACTTAGCAAAATGATAAAAATATTTGCCTTCAAAGAGATGGTAGAAGGAAATCCCCCTTACTTGCCACTCTGCATATGTTCATCCTCCCAAGAGATACTCAGACCTCCCACTCCCACTTGCTAACGAGGGGGTGCAGGGGATGGATGTTTGATTCTTAGCCTGCACACCGGCAGGACCACAGCTGCTTACCAGAGCAGCGAGTTGGCTGCCTTTACTCTCAGCACCCCAAGTTCCAACATGGTGCAGACCTCAGGAAATGCTGGTAATACTCAACCTGGAGTGGCGGCGGCTTGTGAGGCTGCAGGCACTTACCAGGGCGATGAGCTGGCTGCCTGTTCTCCCCCAGCAATGTAAATTAATCTTAAGTGACAGAAAACAGGTCAGCCATTGCCTGCCAAAGGATGACAGGAAGAGACATGAGGAAGATAATGAGTACAAGGAAACTTTTTTGAGTGTGACCATATTAATTATTTTGGTTGTGAAGATGCTTTTACTGGTATGTATGCAATTTTTTAAAAAAAAATTATAGCCCTTTCATATGTGTAATTTATTGTAAATTAATTTTTATTCAGAAAAACTACTATTTTTAAAAATTTATTTAAAGAGAAAAAAACACAAAAAGGGTAGAAATAATACAGAATCCCCCCAAAAAAGATAAACAGTAAGAAATCACTAGTTGAAAAATTACATACTTTTAACTATTAGTTTAATGTAGAAATATTAAGAATCTAGAAAACCCTCCAAGAATGTGTCTACATGCTTACTGCTAAAAGCAAGCAGAGTTTACTAGAGTCTGGGTGAGAACAAGAAGTTGCCCTGCTATTGACATGTCACAGGCAAATAATGTTTGTATCTTTCTATCCAGTGGCATGAACATTTACTGTACTTTGCTGATTGTGAGGCCTCATGATTTGTGTTTTAACAAGCTCTTCAAGTTTTTCTGTTGAAAACTAAAATTTTAGATCTTCTGACATATATATTTTCATTTTTATGGATGTTTTAAAATTTTATTTACCTGATTATATTACATTGACTATTTAATTGTGCTGTATAGTTATAAAAACAAAATTAAAATTATATCAAAAGGGAACAAAATTGTGTTATGTGTTTAAATTATTATTTTCACTTATTCATTAAAGGACTTGCCTTAATTACATATTCATATAACTTATACATATTTATAGTATTATAACTCAAATAATTTAATCAATTGTCATTGTAGTAGTTCATCTAAATTTTTCTATTCTTTAGAAATCTAATATTTTTCTTGTTGATTATATATCTTTCTTGGAAAGCTACATTCTTAACATATATTTTCAGTCTCACATAATTTTCTTTTGTACTTATAAAATGCCCTTCTTATGAAATGGTAAAAGTTTTATGAATGCCTTTAGCTCACATCCTAGAGACTAATTCTCAACAATTAGTCTTGTTTTTCTTAAAACTAGCTGATTTAAAATAAATTAACTTCATCATAAATTGTCATTTTTGTGTAATTTTTCACAACCCTAAATCATTTTGTTTCAAAATTTGGAGCAAAATAATTTTCTAAATTTTTTTGCACAGTCCATTAAGGAAATTCATGTGTTATATGTATTTGTTCTGTTGGAGTCTAAGAATCCAAGGTTGAAGAAGACTTGACTGAGGAGATGAAGGGTTATTGGAAAGAGTGGAGTTAAGATTAATACAAACTTCTGAATAAGGTAGCTAAGTTGTGTTATTTTCTTAAATAGGAGTGATGATAGACAATGAATTTTTATTATTTGTTCTTATAAAACGTAAGTTCTTTAAAACATTTGTTTGTCATGGTGTGTCACACATAAAGCATAAGTAATAATTTTATCTACTTCATCTTTTCATTGGAAGTATTAAGATAATATAGAAAGTAGAATAACCTCTGTCACAAAGAAAACACTCAGTAAAGGTTAGCTGTTATTATTGCTTTTGAGTTTTAAAATACCTGAGAGATGTTTGAGACAGTTGCTTTCAGAAGATTGACTTTAAGAAAAAAAAACTGATGTTTGAGATTTCCCAAGGAAAGAAAGAAAATAATAAAACATGATTCTAGAGCAACACCAATATTTAAAGGGCAAGCAAAGGGAAAAGCACATTATTCCACAAAGAAAAATAAGAATGATATTTTTTTAACTTTTAACCTCCAGAAATATACATACCATGCCATTTTCTGTTGTGTTAGCAAATTGCAGTAAAATCTAGAGCAATTTTAAGGATTAAATGAGCATCCAATAAAAGGTAGTAAGTTAGTATGCAGCCAGTGTCAGCCTTCCCTATTAACTGCATTAGGGTTTAGATGGAGGATCATGTGCTCAAACTTGCCTTACATAAGGCTTATATAATTTATACTTTATTATAGCTTATACCTTTGAAAGTATCAAGATCATTCTTTCAATTGTTTTTTGCTACTGTTCAGTAGCTGCCCTTAGATCTTCCTTATTATAGTATTGCTCAGTCAGATAAGACCACATTGATCACTATAAGTTGAGAAGATTGCAAGATACAATATTTATAGGTGTAAGTTTTTATTAATACCAGCACAGTTAAGTTTTTCGCATTCCTCATTTTCCTTTTTTTATTTTTTATTTTTCTTTCTGTATTTGAGACAGGGTCTCTATGCAGTTTGGGCAGGCCTTGAGCTCACTTTGTAGCCCAGGCTGGTCTCAAACTCGCAGTGATCCTCCTGCCTCAGCCTCCTGAGTGCTGCGATTATAGGCATGAGCCACCACATCCAGCCTTTTTTTATTTTTTAAGAGGAGAACATATTTATTGAGAGAAAGAAAACTTCTGTGTCTGAGAGGAAGAGTGAGAGGGAGACAGACACAGAAGGGGTCTTGAGTGGGTTGACTGCATCCCTCACTTTCAGTATCTAGTTTGTTTCTCTATTATCTGTAGCCCAGATGGCAGCTTTATTTCTGAGAAAATGCAGCTTTCTTCAATCATTTTTCTCATGTTTTGGCTGAGGTATGTTCTAAATACCATTTACGAACCCAAAATGTTTTGTACTTATGGAAATGTACTGGAACTGGTAAAAATTTCCTCTTGTTTTCTTTCTGGCTGGAACTCATAATCTCATTTTTAATAGTAGCTCTGTCAGTAATGTACTATGTGATGATCTGAGGCAATCGAGTTCTAAAATTTTTCAAACTTTAAATTTCCTCCCTTGTCCTATTTACTTCAAAATAATTGCTTAGAAGCTAAGAAGATTAAATTATTATAATTTTATAACTAATTATAACAAGAAAGGGATACACTTCTAGAAAATGGAAAATATATACATAGGGTTATAGGTTAATAATAATTATTGTTAATGACATGGGAGTGCTTCAACCTATTAGTAATTAGTTAGCATCTGATTCATTGACTTTGAACTAGTAAATAGAAACTAACTAGAAATTGTCTTTTTAAAGAGCTTATATTTTTTAGGTTATAGGATGATTCAACATAAAGAATTCTTCAATACAAAATTATGTAAGTTCTTTAGATGAAACTTAGTACTTACAATACAAACACACATGCACACACACACTGACATTTTGGGGACAAGAATAATAGTCTATTGTGCCTTCATCTACAGAAGATGTACATGTGTTTATTGGCCCTTTAGTCAATATTCTTGTGTGTATCTATGCTTTCTCTTTCTCAAGTTTTGCCCAGGCTATCACTGTAACATCTGATAGGAGGGTTTTCAGGGTTGACAAAATAAAATCTGGCTACAGATTGGTTTCAAGCTTTAGGAGACTCAGCCCCAGGAGCTGAACATGTGTGAGTTGAACTCAGTATAGGGGGAGGCTTTGCAATGTTGCTCCAAGGTGATAAGACCATGACCATCATCCAAATCACCTGAAGACACACGGGAGGTTCCCATGGGCCCAACTGGGCTATGCCCAGTGACCTCCAAATGGCTAGTAGGGTCCTGAATTTAGTCCCAGGAACTGAAGGTGGGAGAGTTGCATCCCAGTGCACAGGGAAAATTTGCAACATTGCTAAAAGGTACCATGCCCAGCATCCCAAATCACCAGAGGATGCGCTGAAGTTGGGGGTTGGTGAGCCCAATGGAGAGCGGAGAGTGGAGCCAGTGGAGGAACCTTCATTGATCCAGTCAGTGCTGGGAGTGAGACCCCCCCCCATGGGCAGGGCGTGACCAGGTGGGCAACATGTTGGAATCAAGCAGGAGGAGCCTGAACTGGGAGCAACAGTGACTTCGGTTGGTTGCTCCCTCCCCAGAGCAGATTTGTGTGCGATTTGATTGGACTGGGCTGTCCCCCTGGCCAGGACCCAATGAGATGTCTCAAATCAGTTCCCTGTGCCTAGAAGGCACTGACCAGGTGATCGCCACTGAAGTTTGGCTGGCCCGGTAGGGAGGGGCAGGCATAAGCAGGCTGCTTACACCTCTGTGACAAGAGCAGGCAGGAAAGGGCAGAGTTCCCTTGCCAGTGTACTTCGGAGGAAACGTGGCCAACAGGGAAAGGGCTGGACCTGCACTGTAACCTATGTGGAGGAAGCCAGGGACATGACAGGAGAGAGAGGCAAAAGGAGGCCCCCAGCCCAGAATCCTGAGAGCACTGATCCAGGAGAAGAAAAAAAAAAAGGAAACTGAGGGCAGCAAACACACATCAGACATGGCTTCAATGGACATTAAGAGATATCTTCGGGACCTTGTAGACGAGCTCAAATCTGAAATATTAAATCAGGTAAAGCAGGATATGAGTAGAGTAATAAAAGAAATGCTCTCAGGATGATACAGACAGAAGAAGGGAGGAACCCAAAAAAAGGAGAAAAACATTCAATAAAGAATATAAAGAAAATATAGAATACATGAAGCAGATTCAAAGAGACTACCAGGAAATTAAAAACTCCATTGAAAGCTGGCAAAACTCCTTAAAAGAAACTAAGGGTAGTCTATCAAAACTTGAAGATAAGTTTGAAATTTGTGATCATGTAAGGAAAGATCTCTTAAAAATAACAAGGAAACAGGCAGTAACAATACAAAGGCTAGAAGATGACAAGAGAAGCTACAATTTAAGAATAAGAAATGTGAATGAAGAAGCAGGAATACATACAGGTGAATTACAAAGGCTATTCATGGAAATAAGGAAAACATTGCAAGCATGGGAAAAGAAAATGACATTTGGTTGTGTGAGGCATACAGAACTCCAGCCACCTACAACCGAAACAGAGCTATACCCAGACATATAATAATCAAGATGCCAGAAATTCAATATAAAAACAGAATATTAAAAGCCATCAGAGAAAAGAAACAGATTACCTATAAAGGTAAGCCCATGAGACTCATGGCTGACTTCTCAACAGTCCATCAGATCAAGAAGAGCTTGTACTGAAGTCTTCCAAGTCCTGAAGGAAGGTGGCCTCCAGCCCAGATTGATGTACCCTGCAAAACTGTCACTAGAAATTAATGGAGAAACAAGATGCTTCCATGACAAAGAGGAACTGGGGGAGTTTGTGACCACCAATCCAACCCTGCAGAGAATGCTGAAGGACATTCTAGAGAGAGAGGAAAAAAATACCAGGATTTTAGGAACAGTGGCAGAAAGGCCTCCATGAATGGGCAGACAGTAGAATGAAGGAGAAAACTAAACAAAGGCCAAAAAGTAGCATAGCAGAAATGAGGCAGAGAAGGATAACTAGAAACTCTAACATAGATTGCCTTGATATGCTATATTGTTAATAGAGCACCAGGATTTGAAACCCACATTACTCACACTACTCTGCTTAGATGTATTATATTCTGTTCCAGTCATTCTACCTGTACTAGATTTGAGGACACAGACAGTAATCTCAAAAATAACAGGATATATATGGTAATCGTCCTTAATTTCCTATTAACTTAATCTAAAGCTCTGTAAAACCTACACAGTTTTACCATGTCTGATCATAATCAAATCTGGTTTGTTGGATCATGGTTTTGTATTGATAGATTTTATTCAAAGCTGTTATGATTGATAGTATCAAGTCTGAGAGTATAGGTAACTGAACTTAAGATGACAAGATCCACTAGAATATCCACTCTGGTTTGATTATTACCTGCCTTTGAAGTTTTATACTGTCTACAATGTTTTATTTTACTAATATTGTTATTTACTGCTATACTCAATTATACTGCTATATTCAATTATGCCTGATGATATAGACATTCTATTGATGATAGTAAGAAACAACACAGTAATCATTGTAGATCACCTTGTACTGTGGTTTTATATGACTTTTTGTTTTCATGTTTTTATAGGAATTTGCTTTGTTTTGTCTTGCTAAGTTTTGTTTTTCCCTCTAATACAGAAAGTATAGAAATACATGCAGAGATTCATGCATGTATAGCTGTTTACACTCTCACTGTTTGACTATATACTTTGTATTATTTAATTTTGAAACTTGAACAACTATTTCTAAGAGGATAATATGTAATTTATTAACTAGTTATTTCTTATTGTTTATCTTTTTTTTTGGAATTCTCTATTATCTCTGCCCTTTACATGCTTTTGTTTCTCTTTAAATAAAATCTTTTAAAAAAATAATAAATGATAGAAAGAAATGCTGAACACATCTAAAGAAGACATAGTTAAAGAATTATCGGAACAATGCAAAAAGATGGAAAGCCTGAATGAACAATATAAGAAAGAAACAGAATGCATGAAGCAGATTCAAATAGATATACAGAAAATCAAAAATAACAACGAAAGTTGACAAAACTGCCTCAACAGAAGAAAAGATAAGGATTTCAGGCTTCAAAGACAAGATTGCAGTTAGTGAAAAAAAAACAAAAGATCTTTTAAAAATAACAAGAATTAAGGAATTAACAATTAAACAGCTGAAAGATGATGCATAGAAAAACAACATAAGATTGATAGATATAAATAAAAAAGAAACTGACAACATAAATGATATCAAGAAGCTATTTAAAGAAGTAGTAGCTGAAAATTTCCCAAACACAAGAATGCAAACCAACATACAGAACATACAGAAGTCCAAATAACCATAACCAGAATAAAACTACACTCAGACATACAATAATCAACATCCCAGAAATCCATTATAAGAACAGAATATTAAATGTTGTTAGAATAGACAGATCACTAATAAAGGAAAGCCTATCTGAATAACAGCAGACTTCTCAACACGAACAATGAAGTCAAGAATAGCATGGAGTGAAATATTTATGTCATAAAGGAAAACAACTTCCAACCCAGATTGATATACCCTGCAAAACTGTCCCTCAAAAATGGATGGAGAAATAATATACTTTCATGACAATGAAAATCTGAAGAACTTCATGACCACCAAACAAACCCTGCAAAGAATACTGAAAGACATTCTAGATACACATAGGAAAAAACCACTAAGCAAGGAAAACAATTAGACAGAGTGGAAAAGTTAAGAATCAATAGCAGAAAGATTACATGTCAAAAGTAAACCAATACATATATGTAAGTTATAATCATTAATGTAAATGGTCTCAATTCACCAATTAAAAGAAACAGACTGGCAGAATAGATCAAGAAACAATATCCAACCATATGCTATATAAAAGAAACCTGGGTAACCTAAAAGGAAACTCATAGACTGAAAGTCAAAGGATAGAAAACAATACTCCATGTAACAGGATCCCCAAAAAAGCAGACAATGTGCTATTCTGTTTGCAGAAAATGTGAACTTTAAACCAAGATTGGTCCAAAGTGATATAGAAGATCACTACATACTAGTTAGGATAAAACTGCAAGAGGAAGAGATAACAATCTTAAATGTATATGCATGACATTTGGGAGGACTCAGGTAAACAAAACAAATATTAACAAAAATGAAAGATCAAATAAGCAATAACACAATTATAACAGGAGACTTAACACATTGTTGACACAATGGGACAGATCAACTAGACAGAAAATCAGCAAAGAAATAACAGAAATGAATCACCCCTGTGAACAAATGGACTTGGTGGACTTATACAGAGTGTTCCACCAAAAAACATCAGAATATACATTGTTCTCAGCAGCACATGGAGTGGTATCTAAAACAGAACATAAATTAGCCCACAGAACATACTTAAATAAATGCAAAATAATTGAACTTACTCAATGCAAATTATCAGATCATAGTGCTATGAAACTAGAAATAAATGATGAAAGAAACTGCAAAATCCCACAAACATATGGAAGTTGAATAATACACTCCTGAGCAATTAGTGGGTCACAGAGGAAATTAAAAAAGAAATTAAACAATGTCTACGAGCAAATGAAAATACAAGTACAAGTTACTGGAACATGTGGAATGAATGCAATGAAAGCAGTCCACAGAAGAAAATTTATTGTGGTGAATTCTGACATAAGGAAAACAGAATGAACACAAATAAACAACCTGATGCTAAACTTGAAACACCTAGAAAAAGAAGAGCAAGTCAAATCCAAAGCAAAAGAGGAAGGAAATTATGAAGAGCAGAGCAGAAATCAGTGCAACAGAGACTAACAAAACAATACAAACAATCAATGAATCGAAGAGTTGGCTGTTGAAAAAATAAAGTTGATAGGCCACTAGGCAACCTTATTTAAAAATAGAAAAAACTCAAATTCATGCAAAGTAAGGAATAAAAAGTGTGAAATCACTAGAGTCTGTGGAAATACAGAAGATCATCAATACCTATTTCGAAAACTTCTACTCTCATAGGGTTGATAACACAGAAGAAATGGACAGATTCCTAGAAACTTTTGAATTACAAAAGCTGGGTCAAGAAGATGTAAATCCACTGAATAAGCTAATTTCAGATAATGAAATTGAAAATGTAATTAAATCCTTAGCAACAAAGAAGAGCAGAGGTCAAGATGGATTCATTTTGGAATTCTACAAAAAATTCAACTAAGATTCAATGCTGACACTCCTCAAATTCTTCAATGAATTTGAAAGGGAAACAATTCCCCTTACTCACTCCTGGAAGCAAGTATTACTCCAATACCAAAAATTGAGAAAGTCCCAATCAATAAAGAAAACTGTAGACCAATCTCCCTAATGAACACAGATGCAAAAATTCTCAATAAAATATTGGCAAACAGGATGCAGCAAATCATCAAGAATATTATTCACCATGACCAAGTGGGATTTTTCCCAGGAATGCAGGGATGGTTCAACATAAGCAAATCAATAAATATAATCCACCATATCAACAGAGCCAAAAATAAGAACCACATGATCATTTCTATAGATGCAGAAAAAGCTTTTGATATGG
Source organism: Hydrochoerus hydrochaeris (assembly GCA_004027455.1). Taxonomy (NCBI): domain Eukaryota; kingdom Metazoa; phylum Chordata; class Mammalia; order Rodentia; family Hydrochaeridae; genus Hydrochoerus; species Hydrochoerus hydrochaeris. The sequence goes on along the minus strand of PVLA01001742.1, from coordinate 21,783 downwards.
TCCAACACTTATTCATATTAAGAACCTTGCAGAGAATTGGAATAGATGGTCTTTACCTCAATATGATAAAAGCCATCTATGACAAACCAACAGCCAGCATCATACTAAATGGCAAAAACTGAAAGCATTTAATCTAAAATCAGGAAAAAGACAAGGATGTCCATTATCACCACTCCTATTCTATACTGTGGGAAATACTAGTCAGAGCAATTAGAGAAGAGAAAAATAAAAGGAGTAAGGATAGGAAAAGGAAAAATTAAATTATGATTATTTGCAGAATATGTGATACGCTACATAGAAGACCCTCAAAACTCCATTGAAAGACTCCTAGGCATAATAAATAAATTCAGTAATATAGCTAGATACAAAGTCAACACTCAAAAATCAATAGCATTCCTATTCACTAACAGCAAAGTCTTTGAGAGAGAAATAAGTGAATCCACACCTTTCACAATAGCATCAAAAAAGAGAAATATTTATGAAGCAATTTAACAAAAGAAGTAAAAGATCTATTCAGGGAAAATTATAATACCCTCAAAAAGAAATCAAAAAAGTCCTCAAAAAATGGAAAGACATCCCTTGTTCATGGATAGGAAGAACAAACACTGTGAAAATGACTATTCTCCCAAAATTGTTGTACAGATTTAGTGCAATCCCAATCAAAATACCACTTGCATACCTCACAAATCTAGAGAAGTCACTCCTAAATTCCATCTGGAACCAGAAAAGACCTAGAATAGCAAACAGAAATCTAAGCAACAAAGGCAAGGCAGAAGGCATCACAATCCCTGACTTGAAGTTATACTACAAAGCCACTGTAACAAAATCAGTATGGTAATGGAATAAACACTGACCTAAAGATCAATGAAATAGATTGGAAGACACAACTACAAACACACTCAGCTGCCTTACCTTTGATAAAGGGGCCAAACCCTTCCACTGGAAGAAAGATAGTCTCTTTAATAAATGCTGCTGGAAAAACTGGCTGTCCATATGCTGAAAACTAAAACTAGACCCATGCCTATCACCATGTACTAAACTAAAGTAAATGGATAAAAGATCTAAATATTGAAACAGAAACACTAAATCTGTTGGAAGATGAAGTAGGTAGAATCTTGAAGACATAGAGGTAGGTAGAGAATTTATGAACAAGAATCAAACCACACACAAAATGCTTCACAGAATCAATAACTGGGATCATGTTTATTAAAGGGGTTTTGCATGTCCAAAGAAATCTCCAGCATAGTGAAAAGAAAATGCACAAATTGGGAAATAATCTTAGTGAATTGTCCTTCAGACAAAGGAATTTGTCTAGAACATATAAAGAATTAAAAAAATCAGATCTCCTAAATTCAAAGACCCATTCCAAAAATGGGCATCTGAGATGAATACATAGTTCTCAGATGAAGAAATACAAATGGAAAATAAATACATGAAAAAATGTTCAGCATCATTGGTCATTAGAGACATTCAAATTGAAACAACAATGAAATTCCATCTCACTCCAGAAAGAATGGTCAGGATAAAGAAAACTACCAACAACAAATGCTGGACAGGCTGCAGGGAAAAAGGAACACCTCTGCACTGTTGGTGGGAATGCAGACTGCTGCAACCACTGCAGAGGTCAGTCTGGAGGTACCTCAAATAGCTGGGATTGGAACTCTCATTTGACCCAGCTATTCCACTTCTGGGCATATTCCCAGAAGAGCTGTAAATATCATACTACAGTGATATATGTGCACCCATATTTATAGAAGCACAATTTGTAATATCCAGATCTTGGAAACAACCCAAATGCCAATCAACTGAGAAGTGGATAAAAAACAGATGTGGCATTTTTTATAATGGAGTACTACCCAGCTATAAAGAAAGATCACATTGAGATATTTATAAGTAAATGGATGCAACTCTAGACCATACTCATAAGTGAAATAAATCAAACTCACATGTGTAAATACAGTATAGTCTCCCTAGTGTAAAAAATGGTAAGAGTGCATAAGATACAAAAATACAGTGAAAGGATAAGAATCTGCTTAAAGGGGAAAAAGTAATATCTTAGTGAAAATGAAGAAAAATAACAAGGAAGGGAAATGAAAAAATATCTACAATTATATAAACATATTTAGGATAGCTAAAAATGCTACAAATTCTATGAGTTCTTGGAACAAATAGTTAACATTCATAGGATTGGAACAATTTTGCATATTATTGTATGGTGATCTGGGAAACTGTTGAAGATCATTATGTAAAATAACAATCTTAGTTATGCTCCTACTACCTTGTTTTGAAGACTTATATTGTCAGTGTTTTGGGCTCTTTGCTATTGTTATTTATTTGTCTTTTTTCTTTTGTGTTTTTCTAGGAATTGTTTTGTTTTGTCTTTCCCTCTAATACAGAATGGATAGATATACATGTAGAGACTCATACATGCATAGAACTTCTCCTTAACAGGTTATGAGAATCTATTATAATGCATGATGAAATGAACAACTACTTTGAAGAAAGAGACACTATGGTACCCGGTGCTGATTCTGTAGCATCATGCTGTGAAATATAGCAATACTATTATTCTTTGTTCAGTGTGATTTTAGTCTGTTTTGTATTTTTTTCTTTCAACATACATGAAGGTATGGGCAGCTTTTTTGAAGAGAACAAGAGATGTTATGGCAGCCATTGTTGATTTCCCTATTGTCTGGTTTTGAAGCCCTAAAATGCCTTCATCATCCTGTTCTGATCAGTTTAATACTATTTTGTTTTGTATGAATTTGTTGTATGTGAAGATACAGGCAACTATTTAGAAGAAAACAAGAGACTATATCATAGGCAGTGATGATCTCTTGTCTTGCTTTAAAATCTGTTTCTCTTTTTTGGAAACAAATGTTCATTATTCTAGTTTAATCTTTCACAAACATACTGTACAAAATCTTATATAGTATAAAACAAAGAAAAACGTCTCTGTCTATTCAATGTAACACAGTAACAAAATGAAGCAATTAAGACTTTGGGAAATTCAAAGTTACAAGAAAACAAAATGGTTTTTACTAATTCCTCAGCTTTTTACTGTAAACATTTGTGATTTAACAGACGTAGTGCTTGATATAGTGTCTTTTGTAATGCAACTACTTTTGTTCTTTTCTCACTGTAGAACAAATGAAGAACCAAAGGAGCCCCATAGAACCCCATAGTATCCTCAGAAGGAGTCGAGAATATAAAGCTTATATATATATATATATATATATATATATATATATATATATCTTTAAGAAGAGCTTATCTTTAAGAATCTATTGTTTCTGAAATTTTCACAAATAAAAAATACTGAATCCCCAACAAATGATGCTTTTGGAAACAATAAATACTGTGAGATACAATAAATCCTACAGGAATAATAACAATAGAAACATATTAACAGTTTCCTTTATCAAATTTAACAGAATTAAATGCTGATATGAATACAGAATAAAATAATTACAAAACACCGAAAATGGAAATGACACAAAAGGTTTAAACAAAGGAGTATTTCTAACTTTTAGACTTATGGGCGAAATGTTTGAGGCCATTAAATGCAAAACAAAGACATTCTCTTTATATTGTGTACTGTTTGCAAAATAATGCTTAACATTCCCCTCCCTCTGCTTAAAAAAAAAAAAAGACAGCAAAACATACTGTGCAGCGCACACCTTAATGGTTTTGGCTGCAGACTGAATTTGAGTAAATATCATTTAGTCAGTATGTTGTAGTAGTTGAGGCTGCTGATGTGGTTAACCAGCTCACGCAACATGTGTAAACATCGGAAACAAAATAAAACAAAAAAGGTTTGGAGCAGTCTCCCCACTCTTTCTCACCCTCAATTGCTTGGTTTCAGGCTTGCTTTCATTTCTCTCTGACAAATTCATGTGGGGAAACACAAAACACTACACAGTAAGATGTTATCTTAAATCCTCCTTCCCCCCACCTTTCAGAAGGAGTGCTGCTCAATTCAAGTTTAGCACGTGTTTTCAGAGCTTCCAAGTACTGCTGCTGTGAAAGGGCTTTTGATTTTGTCTGTCAAACAGGACTGAATCGTAGCTCTACTGTAGAATTTGTGACAAATGAGACAGCCATGCAACAGACCAACCCAATTCAGACCTTTGCTTTTTAACAGTTTGGGCCTTAGAAATGAGTGTTCAACGCTTTTACTGTATTCAGCTTTGTTCCATAGTGAGTAATTTGGGCTTTTGTATCCTGAAATATTATCTTGCCTCTAAAGAAGTAATGCCTTGGCTGTTTCACACCACATAATTTTGTTTTCCTTTTATGTAACTTAACATTTAAGCAAGAAGGATGCAACATTGATTCTAATAACATTCAGCACTTGAAAAAATCACCAAGCTTTTTTTTTTAAAGCAGTTTTCTGGTGGCAGACAAATTGGCCTGTGGTTATGTTGAGTGACTAATTGTATTTTCTTTTCTGGAAACTTGTGCAAAGTTGGCAGCTTTGTGTTAACACTAATACTTTTGTTTGACATTCATGCCCTATACTGACCAGACCATTTTTATACAAGTGGATTTTTTTTTAAAAAGACACTAAAGTATGGCAATAGTTTAAGGATAAAAAAGAAGCATGGATATTACATACCCCCTTGTAGTGTATGAAAAAAAGTGCATGCCTGGATTTATGTACTAGTACAGGGCATTTTTAAAAATCAGATCTGTGCTGTAAAGCATGCCAGCACCTCTTTATCACTATAACTAACAGGTAGTAAAAACAAGACCATGTTTTCTTTTTTAAAAAAATGTGCATTAGTGCTAACATGAATGAGTAGAGCTAGCCAGGACCCTTTTTTTGCCCTGCATATCTAACAGCTGGATATAACTGTAAAAATTAAAAGAGTTAAACAACCATCAATATAACTGTTTTACATCATCAGCCTCTCAAGGCTAGATATTTACAGGTGAATTTGCCATGCTTTAGTTGAAGATTCTCTCAAAACCATAAAAGTTCACAAATGACAACTATATGAAGTTCCTCTTTGTTTCTTTTTTCTTTTCTCCCCTTTATTTTTTTCAGGCAACAGTCATGGGTACAACAAATTGTCTCCTTGGAGAAGACCATGAATTATTCTATTAAAATTGGCGCTAGATGCATGCTTTACGTGTGTGTGTGTGTGTGTGTTTAAAGGGGTACTATTTTCACCCCCAAATTAAAGATTCCACCCCCTTCCCAAAACTATAAAGGAAAAAAAATTCAAAAGCATCTAGTGTTTCTTTTTTATCTAAAGAAATTATCTGTGTATGTGTGTGTATGTACACATAGGTACACACACCTACACACCCCACCAACAAGTACGTAAGTGCACACTGACACTTGCAGTTCAAACATGTAGGCCATCTGGTGAGAGCTGGCATTTGTAGTGTCCATTCTGGGACTAATCTTTTGAGGTGAAGGGAATGTTTTTATGGAGATTAGGGTTCTGACTGTGCTGATTTTGGCTTCGAATAGAGAAAAACATCATATTGCAACCGGGGATTTTGCACTTGTGCATTTCTCGCAAATGCACAAAATCTGTGTCTCTTACATTGTTTTCTTCTGATCTGCTTTGTTCTGTTTTGTCATGTTTAGTTTTACACTCTTTAAAATAAAAATTTAAAAAAAAGATTTAGGAAAGTATAGAGTTGCTTTTAGTCCTGTAGTAGAAAGCATGTGCCAAGGAGCCCTGAGTTTTTAAAGTTTTTAAATTTTATGTTGAAACATTCTGTTTCTGTGATTTGTTTTTCTAAAGGTGCTGGAGTTCACATTGTTTTTATGCCTGGCTTTATGAAATTTAGCTAACTCTAATGTGTCAGGCTAAATAGTGCTTAGCTTGGCTCAGCTGTCTCTACCTTTCTGGCTTTATAGATGGAAACATCAGGTAAATCTACTGTATAGATGCTGATAAGATGGCTGGCCTTTTCTGATAGGCAATCAGCCTTCCTGGCTTGGTGTTAAGTGCTGTGGTCAGAATTGAGAAAGGAGTTATAATTACATTAATCATTCTGAGTAGAAAAAATTACTGGAAATGATTTCTTTGTATGTTATTTTTCTATCATGAACATGCATTACTTTTCTATTAACAGTCAGAAAAATCTACACAATTTTGATATTATAATAAAAGTTTTTTTCTGGCTAATTTATTCTAGCAGTTGATGAATTTCCATTTGGGATTATTCTATCACTTTTTACACTAAAACAAATCTGGAAGCTTCTTTGAGAGTTTGCTTTTTCTCTTCTTAAAACTTGTCCCAAAGTTATGTAACTCTTACAGATCTGGTTTCTTGATCTTTTGCCATTATGCTTCCTAAATTTGATGTTAGTAAATTTATATCTTTTTTCCTATTTTTATTTTAAAGAGAATAAAACAAAAGAGGACAGATCTAAGCAGATCAGAACAATGTAAGCAAGACAGCACTTCACAACACAACTGGATATTAACAGTAGCTATCAAAATGTCTCTTTCTTTGAAATAGTTGAGCTTAGCTTTACACACAATAATGTCAAACATACCAAAGTAGAATAAAACACCTCAAGAGAACAGAAGTTTTCCAAGGCATTCTAAACCAAATAACCAAAGATGAACAATGGCTGCTATATTATCTCATTTTCCATAAAAATTTTGTTTTTACTATCATGCATATTAAAATCCAGTAAGACGCAATGTGATAGAACCAATGATAATAGAAAAACAAAGGCATGGTAGGACTTCAGAACAAGATCATATTAAACATTGGCTGCCATTGTCTTGTCTTCAAAGTAATTATTCATATGATCACATATATTAAGATCAAACAAAACAGAATAAAACCATTCCAACCAATTAATGAAGATATAAGACATTAAAACAGTATACTGGTGAACCATGATTTCCATAAAATCTTCTGTACTCTTATCATTTCTTACACTAGGGAGACTATATGGTATTTATACATGTGAGTTTGATTCATTTCACTTATGAGTATAGATTCAACATGCATCCATTTATTTATAAATATCTCAATGTGATCATTCTTTATAGCTGAGTAGTACTCCATTGTATAAAAGTACCACAATTTTTTTATCCATTCCTTGGTTTGTGGGCACTTAGGTTGTTTCCAAGATCTGGCTATTACAAATTGTGCTGCTATAAACATGGGTGTGCATATATCACTGTGGTAGATGTTTTCAGATCTTCTGGAAATATGCCTAAGACTGGAATAGCTGGGTCAAATGGGACTTCCAACCCCAGCTTTTTGAGGAATCTCCAGATTGACCTGCACAGTGGTTGCACCAGTCTACACTGCCACCAACAGTGCAGAAGAGTTCCTTTATCCCCACAGCCACTCCAGCATTTGTTGTTGGTATTTTTGTTGATCCTGGCCATTCTTTCCGGAGTGAGATGGCATCTCAGTGTGGTTTTAATTTGCATTTCTCTAATGACCAATGATGATGAACATTTTTTCATGTATTTATTTGCCATTTGCATTTCTTCATCTGAAAACTGTGCTCATCTTGGATGCCCATTTTTGGTTTGGGTCTTTGAATTTCGGGGTCTGATTTTTTAAAATGCTTTATATGGTCTAGACAGAAGTCGTTTGTCTGAGGGACAGTTCACTAAGATTTTTTCCCAGTTGGTGGGTTTTCTTTTCACTCTTCTGGAGATTTCTTTGGACATGCAGAAACCCAATAATAAGATGTGATCCTAGTTATTGATTCTGGGAAGTATTTGGTTATTGTTCATGAATTCTCTACCAACCCCTATGTCTTTAAGATTTTTACTTACTTTGTCTTCCAACAGATTTACTGTTTCTGTTTTAATATTTTGATCTTTAATCCATTTGGATTTTAGTTTAGTACATGGTGATATGCATGGGTCTAACTTTAGTTTTTGGCATATAGAGAGCCAATTTTTCCAGCACCATTTATTAAAGAGACTGTCATTCTTCCAGTGAACATGTTTGGCCCCTTTATCAAAGATAAGTTGTTTGTGTGTGTTTGTAGTTGTATCTTTTAGTCTGTTTTTATTCCAATATCATGTTGATTTTATTAGAGTAGCTTTGTAGTATAACTTTAAGGTCAGGGACTGTGATGCCTCCTGCCTTGGCTTTGCTGCTTAGAATTGTGTTTGCTATTCTAGGTCTCTTCTGGCTCCAGATGAATTTTAGGAGTGATTTCTCTAGATCTATGAGTTATACTAGTGGTGTTTTCACTGAGATTGCATTGAATGTGTATAACAATTTTGGGATAATGGCCATTTTTACAATATTTATTCTTCCTATCCATGAACAAGGGATGTCTTTCCATTTTCTGAGGTTCTCTTCAATTTCTTTTTCAGGGCAATATAATTTTTACTGTACAAATCCTTTACATCTTTTGTTAGATTTATTCCTAAGTATTTCATTTTTTGGATGCTAGTGTGAAGGGTGTGGCTTCTCTTATTTCTCTCTTGGTGATTTTGTTGTTAGTGTATAAGAATGCTATTGATTTTTGAGTATTGATTGACTTTGTATCCAGCTACTTGGCTGAATTTATTTATTATATCTAGGAGACTTTCAATGGAGAGTCTTCTATGTACAGTATCATGTCATCTGTAAATAATGATAATTTAACTTCTTCTTTTCCTATCTTACTCCTTTTATTTCCCTCTCTTGTCTAATTGCTCTGGCTAGTATTTCCAGTACTATATTGAATAGGAGTGGTGATAATGGACATCCTTGTCTTGTGCCTGGTTTTAAGGTAAAGGCTTTCAGTTTTTGGTCATTTAATGACACTGGCTGTTGGTTTAATGTAGATGGCCTTTATCATATTGAGGTAAAGACCATCTATTCCAGTTCTCTGTAAGGTTCTTATCATGAATGGGTGTTGCATCTTATCAAAAGCTTTTTCTGCATCTATAGAAATGATCATGTGATTCTTGCTTTTGGTCCTATTGATATGGTGGATTAAAATTATTAATTTACGTATGTTGAACCATCCCTGCATGACTGGGATGAATCTCATTTGGTTATAGTGTATAATCTTGATGATTTGCTGCATCCTGTTTGCCAATATTTTATTGAGAATTTTTGCATCTATGTTCATTAGGGAGATTGGCCTGTAGTTCTCTTTTTTGGTTGGGGCTTTCTCAGGTTTTGGTACTAGAGTGATATTTGCCTCCAGGAATGTCTTAGGGAGAATTGCTTCCCTTTCAGTTTCATTGAAGAGTTTGAGGAGTGTTGGCATTAAGTCTCCTTTGTATTTCTTGTAGAATTCCGCAGTGAATCTGCCTGGGCTTGGGCTTTTCTTTGTTGGTAGGAACTTGATTACATCTTCAATTTCATTAATAGAAATTGGGTTATTCAGCAGTTTTACATCTTCTTGATCCAGCCTTGGTGGTTCATATGTTTCTAGGAATCTGTCCATTTCTTCTGTGTTATCGAATCTATGAGAGTAGAGGTTTTTGAAATAGTTGTTGATGATCTTCTATATTTCCAGAGTCAGTAGTGATTTCTCCTTTTTCATTCTGTATTGTATGAATTTGAGTCTTTTCTTTCCTTTTTTTAAATTAGATTGGCTAGGGACTTGTCAATTTTATTTATTCTTTCAAAGTACCAACTCTTTGATTCACTGATTCTTTGAATTGTTTTCTTAGTCTCTATTGCATTAATTTCTGCTCTGATCTTTATAATTTCCTCCTTTCTTTTGGCTTTGGGAGGATTGCTCTTCTTTTTCTAGATGTTTCAGGTGTAATATCAGGTTACTTATTTGTATTCATTCTGTTTTCCTAGTGTGGGAACTCAGTGCAATAAATTTTCCTCTGAGGACTGCTTTCATTGCATCCCACAGGTTTCGATAAGTTGTATTTGTATTTTAATTTGCTTGCAGATTATTAATTTCTTCTTTAATTTCCTCTGTGACTCACTGATTGGTTAAGAGTGTATTATTTAATTTCCATGTGTTTGTGTGGTTTTTGCAGTTACTTTAATAATTAATTTCCAGTTTCATGGCACTATGATCCAATAACATGCATGGGATAATTTCAATTCTTTTGCATTTACTTAAATATGTTCTGTGGGTTAGTATATGGCCTATTTTGGAGAATGTCCCATGTACTGGTGAGAACAATGTATACCCTGATGTTGTTGGATGGAACACTCTGTATACATCTATGAAATCCATTTTTTTCACAGGTGTGATTCAGTTCTGTTATTTCTTTGCTGATTTTCTCTCTAGTTGATCTATCCCTTTGTGTCAATGGTATGTTAAAGTCCCCTGTTATAATTGTGTTATTGCCTACTTGATTTTTCATTTCTATTAATACTTGTTTTGTGTAGTTGGGTGCTCTGGAATTTGGTGCATATATATTTAAGATTGTTATCTCTTCCTTTTGCAGTTTTCCCCTAACTAGTATGTAATGACCTTCTTTATCTCTTCAAACCATTCTTGGTTTGAATTTCATGTAGTCTGCAAACAGAATAGCTACCCTCACTTTTTTTGAGTTCCTGTTGCATGGAGTATTGTTTTCTATCCTTTGACTTTCAGTCTATGAGTTTCATTTTGGGTTAGATGAGTTTCTTGTAGATAGCATATGGTTGGACGTTGTTTTTTGATCCATTCTTCCAGTCTGTTTCTTTTAATTGGTGAATTGAAACCATTTACATTAATGGTTATAACTGTCATATATTGGTTTATTGTTGACATGTTATCTTTCTGATGTTGTATCCTAGCTTTCCATTCTGTTTAATTTTCTGTCTTGCTTAATGGTTTTTTCCTATGTGTATCTAGAAGGTCTTTCAGTATTCTCTTTAGGTTTTGTTTGGTGATCATGAAGTTCTTCAGCTGTTCTTTGTCATGGAAGTATCTTATTTCTCCATCCATTTTGAAGGTCAGTTTTGCAGGGTACATCAGTCTGGGTTGGAAGTCATTTTCCTTTAGGATCTGAAATACTTCACTCCATGCTCTTCTTGACTTCATTGATTGTGTTGAGAAGTCTGCTGTGATTCTGATAGGTTTTCCTTTATAGGTGACCTGTCTTTTCTAACAGCTTTTAATATTCTGTTCTTATGTTGGATTTCTGGGATGGTGATTATTATATGTCTGGGTGTAGTTTTTTTTTTTTTTTTGGTTATGGCTATATGGAGTTCTATATGCCTCACTAATCTGTATGTCAGTTTCCATACTCATGTTTGGGAAGTTTTCAGCTATTACTTCTGCAAATAGCCTCTTGATATCATTTGTGTTTTCCCCTTCTTTTTATTTTATCCCTATTAATCTTATTTGTTTTTCTTTGCATCATCTTGCAGCTGTTGAATTGTTATTTCCTGATTTCTTGTTATTATTAGAAGATCTTTCCTTTCCTGTTCACTAGCTGCAATCTTATCTTTGAGGTCTGAAATTCTGTCTGCACTTTCATTGAGGCTGTTTTCCAACTTTCATTAGAGTTTTTGATTTCCTGTTTATCTCTTTGAATCTGCTTAATGCATTCTGTTTGTCTCTTAAACTATTCACTTGGGGATTCTATCATTTTGCTTTGTTCCTCTAATTGTTTAGCTGTGTCTTTGTTCAATGTAATGAGTATTTCTTTCACTACTTTTATCATTTCTCCTTTTACATGGGAGAATATTTCTGATTTGAGTTCCCTCATAGCTTCCCATACTTGCTTCTTTAATTCAGTTGATATCATTTCATGCATTTCAGTTGTATGTGTAGTATTTTCTTCCATGTACATGGCTCCTAGGTTTTCTTAGGATGGGCTGGAGGTTTGAGATTGCATTTTGGTCTTTCATTTTGTCATTTTCCTGTATTTCCATGTTTCCAGCGATTTTCCAAAGCTTTCCCTCAAGGCGTGGCACCGGCTTGGCTCCCCCTTTGATGGGCCTGGCTCCCCTGGTTGAATGAAGGTCACTGGGCACAATCCACTCAAGCCCATGGAACCTCTGTAGCCTAGTCCAATGACCTAAGGTGGCTGGGCAGGCACCCAGCCTCCGGGATAGTTGGTCCCAAACTTTTCCGGACCTGCCCTGTTGAGCTGCTATTTGCCCTGCAGCGTGGCACCAGTTTGGCTCCCCCTTTGGCAGGCCTGGCTCCCCTGGTTGAATGAAGGTCACTGGGTGCAGTCGACTCAAGCCCACGGAACCTCTGGAGCACATTCCAATGACCCAAGAGGGCTGGGCAGGCACCCAGCCTCTGAGATCGATGGTCCCAAACCCTTCTGGGCTTGCCCTGGCAAGCTGCAACTCATCTTGTGGCGTGGCACTGGCTTCAGTACATTTATATCTTATTTCAACTCTGATATACTTTTTTTAGTTTTATAAGAAAGAAAGAAAAGAAAAAGAAAGAAAGGAAGAAAGAAAGAAAGAAAGAAAGAAAGAAAGAAAGAAAGAAAGAAAGAAAGTCCATTGCTATATATAATTTAAATTTTGGATGATTTTTGGTTTTTCCTCATACCTCAGAGATTTCCCCATGTTAGAAGATATAATTATTAAATTAATTTAGTTTTATCTGTGTAATCATTTGATCTTTCTGAATCTCAGCTATGCCTATACTTGAAAATATACTAATGACCATTTGTTTCATTCTTGTTCATATGCAGGGAGAGAGAGGATTTCCGGGTTTGGAGGGCCATCCAGGTTTGCCTGGATTTCCAGGTCCAGAAGGGCCTCCAGGGCCTCGGGGTCAAAAGGTATGTGTCAAGTTGCCAACCAGGAATACCAGAGGAATTGAACCATTTTAAATGTGATACTGGGTGTCAAATCATCTATAAGATAGAACTGATGTAAGAAAAAAGTATTTACATCAAATGATGGAATAGTAGAGAGTTTAAATTGTTAGCAGTTTTTGTAATTGAAGTCACTGCTGTATTTACGTGCTTTGGGAAGATACTATTAATTGTATGTGGTTTTGGAAGCTTTCACAAAAATTAATTTCTGTCAGAAGCTTTGCTGATTTAGACAGAGAAGGGTTGCCAGGTGTCAGAGTATCTGATTATAACAACAAGCCACAGTGCAAGTAATATTAGTTATTTACTTAAATATTATGAGTAAGAATTTAAACGGAAGAAAGCACCAACTCCCCTACTGTTTCATTTCTCCCCCATGGCACAGTAAGTGTCAGATGGATTAGCATAGACATTAGGAATCCTTTCACTGTTGGGAGAGCTCAGAACAACAACAACAACAACAACAACAACAACAACAACAACAACTCCTGAAGTTTAATGGAACTGGGGCAGGGTGAGAGAAGAGAGAAAAGTAAGTTAGGAGTGGAGAAATACTGAGAGTGCAGAGTGCCTACATATCTTCAGGGTTCTCCCTCTCATACAAAAGTCTCCACCAATGACCCCAGATAAAGAAGTCTATCAGAATAAAACACAGCCAGCCTAGGGAGCCCGAGTGAGTCCTTGACTGCAGCTCCCTTCAGAGACTTCAGTGTATTAGCTGTACACAAAGTTTGTTGTTCGCAGCTGTCCTCCATAAGACCTGAGATTTTGCTTTTATAAATCACACAAAGCTGGTTTTAACACGACTCATATTGTAATTCTACCACTTGATTTTTCAAGGGCTGAATGAGAAACATAAGGTTCCCTATTGTGTGTCTGAATGGGTTGGACATTAAAGGCCTATGTTGAAAACTGGGCAGTTAGTGTGCAATCACAATGGTTTTAATGTTATTCAAAATAGGATGCCATATCTGTTTGGAAGATTGTGTGGTACTCACAATTTCCAACTATTGTCAAGCCAAGAGTAAATGTTCCATAGCCCATATAATTGACTTTTGAGAGCCAGGATACTTTTTTTTTCTTAAATGTTACACTGGACTGTCTCAGTTTTTCTCTTTTAGTCACCAAGGTGCAACATGAATTGCTGACAGACAAAGAGACCCTTCCTTTGTTGACCAGCAGGAGGTTGCAGAATAAATGGCTACCATTACTGTAACCAATGAATTTAGACTAGTGTGCTATGTGCCCAAGACTAAGATAAAGTCATTAATATCCTCAACAAAGGTCAAGGACATATCCAGCACTACCTTCCATAAGTGAAAGACTGACCACAGGAAACATTGCTTGAAGCATACTCATGAGTAGAAAGTCTGTAACGCAACTTGAAATTCTTGAGTAACCAGAGTTTATCTGGTTTTGGAGTCTCTGTTTTACCCTATGCAGTCTCAAATGCTTAATAAGAAGGAGTATTTTGAATAATTGAGAATTTTTTCTTAATATCCCAAATAGGCATACCCCTTTGGTAGGAATATTAAAGGTCTGATTTTTACAAAAATAATATTGTAATGGGAATACACACTGTTCTGGGAATATATATCATTGATTACTTTGAGGATCAACCAGGCGGACCTCCCTGATAGGCAGAGTCCTTGAGTGAAACTGGACAATTTGTGTACTGTGTTAAAGGTTTCCACTCTCAAAACCAGAACAGCAAAATGGCATACCCATATCCTTTTTCTCAGATGTTTCAGTTGCTTCCATTTTGGACAGGAAACGTGGTATCTGAGGAGTTATTTTGTTGCTGTGGTATCTGAATCCAACTGTGACAACAGATTAGGTCCAAAGTGATACAATTTGGGTACCTGAGGTACAAAAATGGTCCTCATTTAGAAAATTGTACATTTATAATATTTAGTTGCACATCAGTCAAAAAATTACATATGGTGTTGGGTAGTGAGTGATTTATTCAGCAATTTTGTCAAGCTCTGGTGGCAACTACTTGGAACAGGTATATCAATGAATTTGACAAGGAATTGGTCACATAGGTTATTCTGTGGGTGGTGAGAGAGAAGGGAGGTTAGGTTCATACCCACTAATCCCTATATCTAGTCTCATGGTTGCAAAAGTGATCTCATCCTATTCGTTGGGGGATCTGTTCTTGTTAATTACAATATGGGCAGTCTGCCCTGCACCAAGAGCAAAGATGGCATCTTTATGTTCATGCTAAGATATGGAATGAGAAGAAAAAATAGTGAAGTTTAAGACTGAGATAAATTTCTTTTTTAATGGCTATTTTGGATCAGTGCCCTTACCCATCTTTACTAGGTGGACTGGTGAAGTGATATATGAAAGTGTCACTTCTGTTCAAATGCCTGTAAAGGAAAATTGGCTTAATAAATCTTTTTAGGAAATTTTATTATTTTATGTAATGATGGTACATCATATCATTATAGTACTAATGTGAAAAAGGTACTCACCAGATTGTCTTTCAATAAAGGAAGAAAATTAATTAAAATGCATGAGTATTTTTGATATTTAACTGTTTAGAGTTTAGATTTGGGGAGAATGCAGACCATTCATTGTCTTGAGGTGAAACTAGTTTTGTTAGATTCAAGAGAAGATTGGATTCAGATTTGTTGAGTAGAACTTGAACACTGAGGAAACACCAAGATCCCTAATGATTGCATAGAATTTTAGTATATGGTCATTCAACTGAATTTCATGTGTTTAATAACACAGCAAGAGCAAGAGTAGCAGAATGATTTTTGTGCACCCAGGAGCGATACAGAATTACTGCAGAGCAATCTGAGAGTCAAGTGGATGGAACTGAGCACCAACTCAGCTGCAATTCATTCTGATTATTGGCATGTGACATTTCAGTGAACTGTAGTTTGAATCAGACTTTTCTGCCTCTCAATACACTGGAACTACTTAAACTCTCCAAAACTTAAATGCAGTATTTGAAAATGAGGTGAACACTCCAATTGACTAAGATTAAATTTCATCCATGTTATGGAAGTCAGTGCTGTGGAATAGAAATTTAGTTGAACCACAGAAAAGGTTATACTTATTGCATTTTGTGTTTATCTTGAATGTTATAGTTGATACATTGTGTCAACTTGAGAAGTTTAGAAGTTTAACTGAGAAACTCAGCAGGGAGCCAGGGTTCTTACTTTGTAAATATTGTCACCCTGTGGAAAGGAGGGCATGGAGATTCTGTGACTGCTATCTCTGCCCCAAAGGACTGGTGCAGGGGGTAGGGGTGGGGTGATCTGTTGGCAGTGGGGTGGGGGAGTAGGGGATGGGGTGTGTGTGATGGCCTGCATACAATATAAGGGAGGAGGATAGGCTTGTTTTCTCTTGTTTTTACTCTGACTGCTGCCTTGAAGTGTTACCCCAGGGTCATGCTACCCTGCCTGGGAGCCAGCTGATTACAGACTGAAACCTCCACAACAGTGAGCTAAATAAAACTTTCCTTTCTTTATTTTGGGAGTCGGGTGTTTTGTCCCAGCAACAAGAGAAAAGTAAAAGTAATCAACACATGGGATTACTGGCCGAGTCATTTGCACATCATTCTTGTTTAGAAATAAGTTTTAATAAAGATTCAAACTATATTAGAGTTTAACTAAATCAGAATTATTTTGAAATAATTTGGTATTAACTGGTACTACTCTAAAACGATATGATAATTTGTAAAGATATTCTTGTATGTGGTTTTAGAAAGAAATGCAGTCTTTTGGAGTGATTCTATTTCAGTATCTATAGTGAGAAGTTAAAATGTTTTTTAAACTTTTAGTATTTTAAATTTAAAACACTTTGAACTTCTATATACAGTATGACTCCATATTTTCTATCATAGCTGACTATGTACTTTTTATATGATTGTTTATTCTGGTATATGCATATACGTTGATGCACATAAGTCAAAAGCTGGGTAGGATTATTCTGTATTGATATACTTCTATTTATGAAAGTGAAGATATATGAAACAAATATATATATATATATATAAACATTTGTGTACTTACATATAATTTTGCAAAGGAGTTCTTTTTAACAATAAAACTTAGTTTTTGATAGATAATATATGCAAATTATTTCAGATAAATTAATGTAAGTAGTAACCCAATGAAAGTAATCTTCTTTCCATCAGTGTTGATTAGTCACTGAATGACATTCTCATATTTTCCTCCTCTGTTTATAAAATAGTAGTATATTATGTTTTAATTTTACTAATTGCAGATATTCTATATAAGTATGTGAAGAACTTCATTACTTTTCATAAATGAATTATTTAGGTAGTTTTTAATTGTTTGCTACTACAGAGCTGCTAGAGTGTATAACATTGATTAGATGTCTTTTCACGAGTAAGGGATTAACTCTGTAGATTACTTACTAGAAGTCAGAGGATACTCACATATACATAACTTTATGAATACTTCCAAAGTGGTCCTCTCAAATCTATATTATTTAGTCTTGGCTCAGCAACACACAAGAAGATCAATTTCACTGTAGATTCACTAACACTAGTATAAAGCTTTTGGATTTTTGTCAATATGGTAGGAAGTAAGTCTTTCAATATACTTTAATTTACATTTATCTTTTTATGAGCAAGTTGTTTTTCATAGGTCTGAAAAACATCTGTTTTGTGTCTGACCAGTATGCATAATTTGTTCATTCTCTTGTCAAACATTTGATGTTCTCACATTTCACTTGAATTACAAAGGGTGATCAAAATATATGGTATTTGTGGGTTTTTTTTAATTTATTACAATAAAAGACACATTGCCATTAATCTCACTCAACATATTCCCCCTAACTTCAAACACACATTTCATATTGTTCCTGGCACCTTTTAAAGCAGTTTTGAAAAGACTTTTTTCATAAACATCTTTACAAGGTGTGGTTAAAAATAGGGTCCATTGAATCCAGTGAAAAGACTGGCTTGTGGAAACTTTAGAGTGTTTTTTTATTCATCCTATTCACTGGATCTGGCACTCTTGTGACTTCTGGATCTCCTGCAAAATCAAAAGGAGCATAAATGGGAAAACATTTTGAATTGATTCAGCAAATTGAGGCACCCAGGACAGTACAACTGGAGAAAAAATTCACAATTTTAAAATCATGCTTCATATTATGTATTATGGAATTTAGCTGTTTGTCTGCACTGTAGTTTGCATTACTTTCCCCTAGCTTGTAATTTGCTTTTGCTTGGTGTATATGTATATATGTGTGCATTTCATGGGTCACTTTTTTAAAATCTGTGGATTTTGAGCAACAAGAGCTTTTCCTACTTTGAGATTATATAACTCTCAAATATTTTCTCCCAGTATGTCAGTCCTTTCATTTTTTACATGGTAATATTTTTTCTCATGCAGAATTTTCCCTGGTATATAATATGCCATTTAAGATCCACCTGTTTTTCCCATATATTCCGACAACATCATTTTCTTCAAGGATTTGCAGTGCCACTTTTATTATAGATTTTTTGTTTAGTCTTTTTGACTTCTTTGTGTTCAGTTACTTGAGTCAATCACTGTCTGGAAATATTAAATGGAAAATTCTAAAACTTGGCAATCTCTGAAGTTTAAATAACTTTTGTTATGATATATTGTTATAATTGCTCCATTTTATCATTGCCTGTTGGTAATGTCTTAATTTTTAAGTTAAGCTTTACCATACATATGCATTCATAGAAAAAACAGTACTACATATGTAGGGTTTGGCACCCACTGTGGGTCATGGAATATAGTTTCCTTTAATAAAGGGGAATATATGAATATGTGACTATATGGATTTTTTTGAACATCTCAGCTCTTCTAATGGTCAGTTTATTCAAATATCAAAAACAAGTTATTCCACTTATTAAAACTTTGTCATATTTTTATTTCTGAAATGGTTATTGTCTCTATAATGCTTTTCTTTTTAGTTTTTTTCATTATTCTTGCTATTTATTTTTCCATATGAACTTTTAAGCCACCATCTAAAAAAACTCATTATTTCTGTTTTGTATCAAATTTGTAATTAAAGTTGTTGAGAAGTGAGTTTTATATGTTAAAATCAGTTATCTAAATACACGAACCCCCTTTTCATTTATCCAGATCTTTTGTGAGTCTCAGAAGTGCTTTAAACTTTTCTTCTTGTGAATCTTGTGTGTTTTGCATTAAATTTATTGCTAAGTATTTTATTTTTACTTTTAGAATTTGCATGTTTTTATATTATGAATACTGATAGTTGTTTGAATAATAATTTTATTGACAGAGCTTTAGAGGTTTTGGTATGTTTTGATTTTTTTGAGATGGTTTTGCTGTGTAGTTCAGACTCACCTAGAATTCGCTATGTGGTCCAGGTTGACCTCAAACTCATAGCAGTCAACCTGCTTCAGCCTTCTGCTTCCCACATACTAGGATTACAAATGTGCACCACCACACCTGACTTGAGCCCTTGAGTTTGAGGCTAGCCTGGATAACGTAGCAAGACTGTGTCTCAAACAAGAAAGAAATAAAAATGTGATTTGTTTACTAATATGTTTGTATACAGTTATCTTACTGAGTTAAACGATTCATCATAGTGGTTTTTTAAAACTAGCTTCAGTTTTTCAGGCACCCAGTTACATCACTTTGCAAATATATCACTTTGCCTCATCTTTTCTAACTTTCATTTTTTTTAATATGTTGTGGATCACAAAACACAAAGCTTAGCACATATTAAGCACATTTTATACCACTGAGCAACATCTCCAATTCCATCTTTCTAATGATCATCCTACTAATGTTTCCCTTTTTAAACCATGTTGGTTAGTACAGCCTATACAACATTGAGGCATCCTTGTTTTATATCTGACTTTAGTGAGAAGGTATTTAAGTATTCAATGGACAAAAGTTCTCCTAGTAGTGAGAAGGTATTTAAGTATTCATTGGACAAAAGTTCTCCTAGTTGTTTCAGAGCAGCATCTGATATATTATAAACTCCTTAGAATTGCATTTGCTGTGGAAATAGTATATTATTAAACTTTTGACAGCAGAATGTGGGAAAGAGAATAATGACTATCTACCCCTCACATTAGCCATGTCTTTATTTCTGAAAGTTGTAAATATGCTACATTACATGGAACAAAATTAGATTTTCTTTATTCTTTTTATTAAAGAAAAAATTTAATAAAACATGAAACTTAAAAATTTCAGTAATTGTGTTGTAACTAGAAATATAGTAGCAGATTAACACACATATAGGTAGCCTCTTTTGCATGGAGTAGTCAGCAGAAGCTTGAAAGGAAATTTTACAGCTCTTTCTAGTTCTATTTAAACTTTACTAATAGAAAATGCTTTGTAAAACAAAGCAAAGATTCAAAACAGCAAATTGAAGAGAAGCACATATTAGGGTGTTGGAACAATGCTATTTATTACTATCATGGTAAGCAGATGGACATTATGTTGAAATTGCCAAAAATTACTCAGTTTATGCATAACCTTTTTGAGAAATATCTAACTTTAGTCTCATCTTTGATTTCTTATGTGACTCATACTTTAAAAATGTAAAATTTTATCTACTTGTCAGCAGTTTTCTTTTCACTACATAAAAGACTTTCTTAATTTTAGTCATGTAATTTATTTCAATACTTATAGTCTCAATAATAAATGCTACAGGGCTGGGGATTTAGCTCAGCGGCATAAGCACCTGCCTGGCAAGTGCGAGCTCATGAGTTTAATCCCTGGTACCAAAAACAAAACAAAATTTAAAAATTCAAACAAATAATAAATGCTTCTTACTTGGGTGTTTATGTTTCTCTCCTGCACAAAAGTTTACAAAAATTCACATCTCATAGCAAAAACATTAGTTATTTAAGGTTTAAGGTCTTTTTTTCAAATACAAAAACTAAAAATATTGTATTTTTCAGGGTGATGATGGAATTCCAGGACCACCAGGACCAAAAGGAATCAGAGTAAGCAAAATTTAGTATATATTGAAAGCATTGTTAGTGGAGACAGATAAAAATGTGAATGAAGCCAGGTGTGGGTTTGCATGCCTGTAATTAATTCCAGCACCCAGGATTGAGATCAACCTGGGCTGGACAGTGAGTCCAGACCAGTCTGAACTTCATAGAAAGACCCTGTCTACAAAGCAAAACAAAACAAAACAAAACAAAAGAACATTAAAAATGGATTTGACAGCTGCTGGATGACTCAAAGAAGGCTAATATAAGAGCAATTAGAATTAATAAAAATTAGAAGACAGCACAAAGGGCACAAAACATCTAGTTACAGAAATAATAGCAGAAAACTTTCCAGATGTGGAAAAGAAATTTGGCATATAGACAAATGATGCATATAGAAACCCAATTAGCCATGATCAGGAAAATAAAAGTCAATACCAAATAACAATGAAAATACCAGAAATTCAATACAAGAGCAAAATCTTAAAGGTTTCTAGAGAGTAACAATGAACCAGTTGTAAAAGAAAACCCATCAGAATTACGACAGACTTTTCAAAACAAACCTTCAAGGCAAGCAGATCTTGGAATGAAGTGTTTCAATCTCTAAAAGAAAACAACTTTTAACCCAGACTGGTTTTTTTTTAGTTTTTTTTATTTAAAGAGAAAAAAAAACAGAAAAAAGGTAGAAATATTATAGAATTTCAAGAAAAGAAGATAAACAGTAAGAAATCACTAGTTGATACATTACATATTGTTCTTTTAGAAATAGTTATTCAAGCTACAAAATTAAAGCACACAAAGTGGACACACAAGCAGTGAGAGTGCAAACGGATCTGTTCAACAGTCCAACAAGAACCTAGAAATATGGTCATCAATCCCACACATCTAAACATACATGCAGCTATATCTTTTGTAGCACTTCCTATTTCCTCATTTTTTGCAACAGTAATTATACATTTTTAAATTTTATTTAAAGAGAAGGAAAAAAAAGCAAAACAGAAAAAAGGATAGCAACAATACAGAATTCTAAAAGAAAGAAAGAAAGAAAAAGGAAAATGAGAAAAAGCCCCACTAAGAAATCAGTAATTTATAAATTACGTACTGTCATCCTGGATGTAGTTGTTCAAGTTACAAAGTTAAAGAGTACATAGCAAACATTCA
>PVLA01001741.1:257131-326234 GCA_004027455.1 Hydrochoerus hydrochaeris | reverse complement strand
GTGGTCTAGGTGGGCGGTTACCAGGGCAGGCCGGGAAGCAGGACGTGTTTTCATTCTTGGCGTCACGTAGGCAGCAGAGCGGCCGGAGTCAGCCAGACAGGCTGAGATGGGGTCGTGGTGAGGGAGAGGCTGTGGGCAGGCGCGCACGCAGGCCGAGTTAGTAGAATTCTAGGCTGGTGTCACCGTGCCTGTCGGTGCAGTGGAAGCCAGAGTGGAAAGAGGCTGTGAGTGCTGGTAGGAGCCTGCGGATTGCTTCCTCGGTGCTGAGGAGTCGTCAGATACATCCAAGTAGTGGAGAAAAATTCCATGTTTCCAAAAGTTGCCCTAGTGGCAAGAGCTGAACAGAAGGGAGCAGGTTAGGGCTGGAAAGTAAGATTGAGGCTTTAGTGTAACCAAGTTGTGGCACCCTCGAACCTCCAGATATGAGCTGGTGGTGGAGGGAATGAAAAGGGAAGTCATGGGATTTTCAAGGGAAATCAGTAACACTCACTTGATTGGATCTGGGAAATGAGGGAGGAGAATATTCCAAGATGACTGATATTCCAGGAGAGAAGCAGTTCCACAAGTTGAAATATGTAGTTTTTAAAAAGCACGCTTGGGGCTGTGTATTTAGCTCAGAGGCACAAGTGCCTGCCTTGGAAGCATATGATTGTGAGTTCGATTCCTGGTACCGATTAAAAAGCACGTTTGGACAGGGGGTAGGAGTTCTGTTTTAAAAAATCAATTGTAAAAAAGGTTTTACAAATCCTTTTTTGCGAAAACACAACATCGACACTGTATACACATGTCCCCTACACACAAAAAGACGAAAAACATGCAAATCTTTATTTTGTCCAAAGTAACTGCCTCTGCTTTCCCCTTATGGAATTAAAAAAACTCCACATATTCCACTGCTACCTTTGGTCTCAACTGCAGTACAATGAGAGGGAGAGGGTTGGTTAAAACAATCCTGTCAGCAGTTCACTCCTCTTTTGTTTCCACCCAGTAATTTGAAGCTGTGAGAAATCACACTATAAAATTTGGGAGACTTGATAAATGAACCCAACACTTCCTGACCATACATCTTAAGCTGTAAATGACAATTGATTGCTATACAGTACTTTACTTTGAGATCCTTGAAGTTGTTACTTGCCAGCCTCTTCACCTCCACATTGAGCTACAGTATTCCAGAAATGGTTACTGTGCATGGCTGCAGTAGCACACACTTGTCTGTTACCTGTGATGGGTGTCTTCAAGTCTATAGGAACACAGCCCACAGGAAAGTGAAAGTGGGTTCTGTGAATGCCACACTGCCTTACCTTTGGCTTTCCAGCTTTGCCTCTCTGCCTGCTATGGGCTTGGCTGCAGCACCCTTATTACCACATTGCACCGCCACTGCTACTCTCACAGCACCAAAGGCCACTGCCCCAGCCCTGCACCCCTCTAGCCTGCCTTGTGATGCCACTGCAAGAGTTTTTTGTTTGTTTTTTTTCCCTTGTGGCACTGCGGATTGCACTCAGTGACTACACTGACTGGCATCCCCAGCCCCTTCTTTATTTTTTGTATTTTGACACAGTCTCACTCAGTTGACCAGCCTGGGGTCGAGCTTGCAAACCTCCTGACAGTCCGATAGAGTGCTGGAATTAGGAATGCGCACCACCACCCTTGCCTGTGTGTTCAGATGTTTTAAAATTAGTTTACCCTTGTCGTACAGAATGATTCATTCACTGTGGGTGGTTGGTACATGTCGACACATCTCAATTCTTTTAAAATCTCCTTCTTACCCCCACTTCCATCTACTGTTCCCTTCCTATTTGCAAAAGGTCTATCTCCCTGTTTCCTTTTATCTGTCTTTTATTTTGCTTTATATATTTTGAACTTTTCATATGAGAGAAACCGTATGCTATTTAGCTTAGTTTGTTTCAATTAATATGGTTTTAAGGGTCATCCATTTTTCTACATATGATATATATTTATCCTTTATAGGAGAGTAGTACTGCATTGAATATTAAGTGCCTCATTTTATTTATTCATTCATCTGTTGATAGACATATAGTCTGCTTCCAATTTAGTTGTTATGAATTGTGCTGATATAAATATAGGTATACATGTATCACTGTAATATGATGATGTCTTTAGCACTTTTTTTTACATTTTTTATTTAAAGAGAAAAAAACAGAAAACAGGTAGATATATTACAGAATTTCAAACAAAAAGATAAACAGTAAGAAATCACTAGTTGATAAATTACATATTGTCCTTTTAGAAATAGTTGTTCAAGTAACAAAATTAAAGCATACAAAGTAGACATTCAAGCAGTGAGACTGCAAACAGATCTGTTCAACAATCCATCAAGAACTTAGAAATACGGTTATCAATCCTACACACTTAAATATACATGCAGTTATATCTTTTATAGCACTTCCTATTTCCTCTCTTTGTTACAGTAGCAATTACACATTTAAAAATTTCATTTAAAGAGAAAAAAAAGCAAAACAAAAAAGGGTAGCAACAATACAGAATTCTAAAAGAAAAAAAGAAAAAAAACACTAAGAAATCACTAGTTGATAAATTACATATTGTCATCTTGGATGTAGTTGTTCAAGTTACAAAATTAAAGGATACATAGTACACATTCAAACAGTGAGACTGCAAACAATTCTCTCAAAGATCCAACAAAGGTTCAGCAATATGGTCATCCATTATACATACTCAAACATATATGCAGTTAATATCCTTTAGAGCCCTTTCTTTTCCTCTTTTTTTTACAATAGCAATTACACATTTTGGGTTTTATTACTCTTATAGTTCTTATTACTTTTGTCTTTAGAACTTTTGGGAAGCTACCTAGAAGGCCAGTAGCTGGGTCAAAAGGAATGTATAATATTTTTAGTTTTTTGAGTAATCTCCATACTGATTTCAATGGTGACTGTACTGGTATACCTTCTTACCAACAATGTAGAATGGTTCCTTTACCTCCACAGTCTCCCCAGCATTCATTATTATTTGATTTTTTGATAATGACCTTCTTCGTGGAGTTAAATGGAATTTCAGTGTTTTAATTTGCATTTTTCTAATGGCCAGAGATGCACATTTTTGCATGTGCTCATCAACCATTTGTACTTCTACTTCTGATAAGTGTCTATTCATTTCAGTTGGCCTTTTTTTTGATTGGCTCTTTTATTTGGGGGGTCTAATTTTTTTTGTACATTTTGGATTAATCCTCTGAGCTGAAACTGGCAGAATATTTTTCTGATTGTATAGGTTGTCTCTTCTGCTGGTTGTTTCCTTTGCTATGCAGAAGTTTTAAAATTTGATGTAATTCTATTTGTTGAATCTTGATGTTATAGTTCGTGCATTGGGATTCTGTTCAGCAAGTCTTTGCCTATGCCTTTGTCTTCAGAGTTTTACCTATTTTATCTTTCAAAAAGTTAAGTGTTTCTGTTTTAATATTTGGGTCTTTGATGTATTTTGATTTTCGCTTAGTACATGGTAAGATATATGAGTCTAGCTTCAGTATTTTTTTTTTCATTTGTATAGCCAGTTTTCCTAACATCATTTACTAAAGAGGCTGTTTTTCCTCCAGGGTAAGGTTTTGGCCCCTTTGTTGGAGATCACGTGTCTGTTGTACCTGAGGTTGTCTCTGCATCTTTCGTTCTATTCTGTTGATCTACATGTTTCTTTTTATACCAGAACTATGCTATTTTATCACTGTAACTTTGTAATGTAATTTGAATTTGAGAATTGTGATGCCTCCTGCTTTGCTCTTGTTACCCAGGATTGCTTTTTCAGTGCTGGGTCTCTTCTGGCTCCATATCAATATTAGTATTGTTTCCTCTAGTTCTGTGAGGATTGCCATTAGTATTTTGATAGGAATTATATTAAATTTATATATCGGTTTTGGAAGTATCAGCATTTTGAAAGTGTTGGTTCTACCTATCCAGGTACAGGTGATATCTTTCCATTTTCTGATGTCCTCTTCCATCTCCTTTATCAGAGTACCGTAATTTTTGTTGTTGACATCTTTCATTTCCATGGTTAGGTTAACTCCTACTTTTCTTGATGCTGTTATAAATGGTATAGTTTTCTTAATCTCTTTTTTGGTAAGTTCATTATTGGTGTAGATTATTATTGAACATTGTATATAGAACATTATTGATTTTTGTGGTTTTATTTTTTTTATCTTGTTACACTACTGAGTTTTCTTATTAACTTTAGAAATTTGTTGGTAGAAATTTTTGGGTTCACCATTTAAAGGATCATGTCATTTGCAAATAATGACACTTTGACTTTGTTCTTTCCTACACATATCCATTTTCTTTCTGTCTCTTGCTTGATTGCTTTGGTTAATGTTTTGAGTGCTGTTGTGAACAGGAATCATGCTAATGAATATTGTTGTTTTCTTTCTGATTTTAGAGGAAGAATTTTCAGCTTTCTCCTTTTTAATATGCTGTTGATTGATAGTGTGTCATAAATGGCTTTTAACAGTTTGAGATAAAGTTGTTCTCAGCCGGTTTTCTTTAGTTTTTGAAAGTTATGCATGGATGTTGGTTTTTGTCAAAGGCATTTTCTGCATCTGTTGAAATGATCACGTGAGTTTTTTCCTTGCCTCTGTTTATATGGTATATTATATTTATTCATTTAAGTATTTTATTTTTATTTGTTTTGTGCTAGCATCTTATTATGTAGTGTAGGCTGAACTTGAACTCACTTATAGGCTGCTGCTATGTAGTAGTCCAGGCTGACCTCGAACTCACAGTCATCTTCCTACCTCAGTCTCCTGAGTGCTCGGATTATAGGCATGTGCCACCACACCAGACTTGATTCTAGTATCTTAAAAGTACATTAATAGGTAATTTATTTAAATTCACTCTGGTTTTCTAATGTGAGCAATTTCAGCAGTAAACTTCCTTCTTAGACTGCTTTCATTATGTTCCATAGATTCTGGCATGTTGTGTCTGTATTATCATTTAACTCTAGGAATTTTACTTTGTTCCTTATGTTGGACTTCTTAGCATCATTTAAGGTCTATTAGATAAATCTTTCTTGCTGTCTTATCATTTTTATGGTTTGTCTGAGTATTTCTATTGTGTCATTGACTTATGAAACCTTGTGAATTCAACAGAATTCTTTATATCAGGGCACTATATTTAGCACCTTTTTGTGGAGTCTATATGGTTGGAAAATATGTTATTCATGTTTCGAACCATTTTGGGCAGCTCTTCAATTTTTTTATTTGATTCTCTCATAACCACATGGGTCAGTTTGTTGGACAGTTCCACAGTTCCTTGAGTTATGTCCTTTTTGATCTCGCTGAGTTTCTTCGCTTCCTGTTTAATTATTTTGTACAGCTCAGCTCTCTGGTGTTTATTTTATTTCTGTTGTGTCCTTTTGGAGAGTTGGGAGACTTTGGAGGTATTTTGTTACCTTATTTTTTTTCATGTTTCTTTTTTTTTGGCTGAGAGTTGAGGTCAAATAGAGTGAAGAGAATGCTGTTTAGTTAGGTTCTGTTTTCCAGTGATATGTTCTTGGCTTTATTTGTCAAGAGACATTTTTTACTACTTCTATCTTTTCAATTTAATTGGTTGGACTCTGTCACTGTGTTGCAAGGTGAGAATTTCTACTGGTTATGACAGTGTCAACACATCCAATCATACGTTAGTCATAAACATTAAAACTTGGTTTGATAGTTTCACTCTTTTGTTAATACCCCATATAGACTATATTATTACTACGATTTGTAATTCATCTAGAATGTAAAGGGTAGGGAGAATGAGAAGGGAAGGAAAAATGAAGGGAGGAATATCAGTGGCAAGAGGAAAGTAAAAGAAATGTCAGTAGGTAGAGAATAGACAAGAATCTGGACACTGTTGGAATTCTTTTTATATCTAGAGTAATGGGCTAGTATTGAGGGAGTTTGAGAGGGTATTTGTGTGAGTAGGTGTGCTATGCCAGTACATGAATTATATTTAGAGATTAAGAGAGACTGTGAGAGATTGTCAGAAGCTATTAATACATTTGTAGGTAGTTTTGTTTTGATCCTCTAAGCCCAATTTTGTTAAGGATTATCCTAACACATCCTTGAATGGTAGTGGATAATTTTTTTAAAAAATTTATTTAAAGAGAGGGGGAAAAATAAAGCAAAACAGAAAAAAAGGGTAGAAACAATAGAGAATTAAAAAAAAAAGAACAGTAAGAAATCACTAGTTAATACATTAAATATTGTCTTTCTGGATGTAGTTGTTCAAGTTACAAAATCAAAGCATCAAAGTGGACATTCAAACAGTGATTCTGCAAACAGCTCTCTTCTCTGATCCAACAAAAACTTAGCAACATAATTATCATTCCTACACCCTTAAATATACATGCAGTTATATCCTTTAAAATACCTGCTTTTCCTCCTTTTGCTTTTTAAGTCCATTATCTATTTAGTTATATCATGTTTCAGGTTGCTCAGTACCTTGCTGATCTGTTTTGTTGTTATTATTTACTTTTTAAATTTTTTCTTATTTCTTATTTATTTTATTTAGAAGGTAGTAAAATACAGCAGAACAAGACAGGACATAGCCAACTGAGGCAGTGCAGTGAACTTGGCACAGAACCTCACAGCAGGCCACCAGGACAAGAGCAATAGGCACAATAGTACATCTGGTTTTCTTCACAATAGTTGTTCCTTCAATCAGGCAGAAAAATATCGAAGGAAATACAGAAATTACAAGAACAGAATATTGAATAGAGCAATACCATTGATCAGAACAGAGCAAAACAGAGGTAAAAATATTTGCCCTCAAAGAGAGGGCAGAAGAGAATCCCCCTTATTTCCTATATCGCATATAGTCAAACTCCCAAGACATGCTCAGGTCTCCTCCAGCTCTCACTTGCTAGCGGGGGGTGGTGGTGGTGGTGGTGGTTTGTGGATGGATGTTTGATTCTTAGCCCGTGTCCGGTAGGCTCACAGCTGCCCACCAGAGGGGTGAGCTGGCTGCCCATTTTCCCAGCGCCCCCAGGTCCAACATGGCACGTCACGGGTCTCAGGAAACGCTGATACGGTTCTCGCCCTGGGGCGGCCGCGGCTTGCCAGGCCACGGCCACTTACCAGAACGGCATGCTGGCTGCTGCCTCAGTAGTGGATAATTTATAACACTAGTTTATTCCTTTTCTCGAATGTACTTATTCAGGCCTGTGTTATAGTTATGTAATTAGACAGGTGGACAGAAGTACAGGGAAGGCAAGGAAGCAAAACAGTAAAGAAGAGAGGGGAAAAAAAGAATAGGTAGGAAAGAGTTTAAAAAAATTGAAAAGAAACACTAAAAAAGGGAGCAAGTCAAAAGGGGAAAACTTTGAAGAATAAAGAATAATAACCAAATGTAACAATAAAGAAGCAAGAACCAGAAGAAAAGAAAAAAAAAGAAACAAAAATTTAAAAAACTCAAGGTGATCCAAGTCAAAGAAACAAGGAAATAATAACAACACTAATCAAAGTAAAAAAATAGAAATAAAAATAAAAGTCCTCACTCAGCTGTTAGAGCTGTTAGCTCCCTCTACTTGGCGCTATAGTGTAATAGTGAGCAGCCGGGCAGTTTCTCTCCGCGGCACAGTCAATGTCCTGCCCAAAGCTGTGAGGGTGATGCTCTTATTGTGAGCTGCGCTCTTAGACATTACTTGCCACAGGCCTCTATGGATATGATGGCCTTACTTGATATTTTTAAGGGGTAAATAGCACAGGCATGTCTGTGTCTCCCCTCTACAGTCTCTCCTTGCCTAATACGGTATGTGACCAGAAGTCCACTGTCCCAGGCATGGTTCACAGTGTCTCTGTGTGCAGAAATTTAGTCCTAACCCCATGATTGGCTGAGGATGCCCTTTGCCAGCATGGGGTGGTGGGCAGGAACCCACTGCTTCTCAGACCCTTCAGATGTTTGGGGAGACACTGGGAGAGAGCACCCATTCTGTTTTGCTGAGTTGCCCTCTGATCTTGGTGCTAGTCTTTGTGTCTCCTCTCACAGATACCTGCTTCTTTCTCAACTTTATGTTCTTGTTGCCATGTTGGGTATCCCTGCCTTCTGCAATCCCCAAATAGAAGGTACCTCGATAACCTCCCCTACCAACACACACACACACACACACACACACACACACACACACACTGTGGGAACCCTCTGGGATTCTTGTGTCACTTGCTGAATGTTCCACAAACAGTACTCCCATTTTATGTAGGGAAATGGGAGGCTCTTCTTTTTTTTCTGTGTCAGGCAGGTCTTTTCCTACAGGTCCACCACTCACCAGTGCTGTAGTGTATTATTTACAAGTCCTGGGTGCATTCTGCTTTTGGTTTCTCTGGCTGTGTCTCACTCACTGTGCCCAGTAGGGAGGTTATAGTGGTTGGGAATCTTTTCCATCAATCAGGTTATCACTGAAAGTCCAGCTCCTTCCCTTGTCTGACTCACTCCCAAGTTGTTATGTCAAATAGTTTGGTCTGGGTGGGGAATAGAACACTGCGATCCAGGAGTGGTTTGGTTTCTCCTCGCACTCCTCCTATATGCTTGATTTTAGCCCGGCTAGATTCTTTTCGTTTATGCTTCTATATCAAACTTTATCTTTTACCCCTGCCTCAAATTGCTTACCTCCAGCACCAATTGAGATACCTTTGCTATTGTCCCCTAGGTGGCGGTCTTTCTCTCTCCGTGTAGTTTTTAAATTTTATTCTATTTTTATTGTTTTATTTTTATTTTATTTTAAAGAACAAAACAGAACAAAACCAACCAATCGAGACAATGCGGTGAAATTGGTATAGAACATTACAGCAGGATACCGGGATAACAGTAATAGGTACTATAGTATATCTTGTTATTTTCACAATAGTTGTCCAGTCAATTAGGTATAGTGAAATCAAACCAAAACCAGAATATTATAAAACCAATCGAGAGAGAATATTGAATAGAGAAAAACAATTAATCATAACAAAACAGTGAAACATTTGCCTTCAAACAGAAGCTAGAAGGAAATTCTCCCTATTTGTTATAGTGCCTATGGTCATCCTCCCAAGAGATGCTCAGACCTCTGCCCCCAGTTGCTAATGGTGGCGGGGATGAGCTGGTAGGTTCAAGGGAGGCGCTGACTGGTTTCCTTCTGGCTTGCGTGGGGCAGTTACCAAGAGGGCGGGTGAATTGCTTTCTTGGTCTGCTGCCTAAGTTCCGCCATGCTCTGTGTAGTTTATTACCTAAAAGTTTGAATTGTAAGAAGTAGGTGAACATGGAAATATTACATAGTCAGAGATAAGTAGTCGGGATCTGGTGTTTGGAGGGGAAATAAACATGAGATCTAAAGGTTTTTTAGTGAGGCTCAAAGATTGTTTAAATAGGTCAAAATTATAACCACACATGCTGTCATGTCTCCCTGAATGATTAACCTGCCTATATGCAGAGTTGAGCAGGAGTCTGACCCAAGATTTTAAGGTAATAAAAGAAGCAGGTACAAAATGAAGGTCAAGCCAGGCATGGTGGTACATGCTTATAATCCCAGCACTCAGGAGGTTGAGACAGGAGGATCACCATGTGTTTGAGGCCATCCTGGCCCACATGAGTTCAAGGGCATCCAGAACAATATAGTGAGACCCTGTCTCAAAAAAAAATTACAAAACAAGGTCAAACTTTCTTCTATTTGTAGTTCCCTCTTGGTTTTCTATGACTCAAATTAAGAGTCACCTGTTTGGTAAAAGAGCATTTAAGTCCATGACTGCCTCAGTAGAAAACACAAATCATGCTTTTAATGCATAACAAGTTATGGGCCAGGGAGTGTATCTGCCTTTTGTCTCCCACAGAGGTCTCTGACTTTTTAGAGTCATTGTGTCAGCACTATCAAAAATTAGGCAGGGCCAAAGAAATTAGAGAAAAATATTCTAATGCATGGTATTTTAAAAGAAAAAGTTCTTACTCTAGGTGGAACTATTATGTTTCTTAAACCTCTTTTTTATATGTGTATTCTGCTCAACTATTTTTAAAGTGAGAGGAACAACACCATGTTACAATGACCCACACCTTACTTTCCTACTCTAAATTTATACTTTAGCAAAATAGCAGTGGGCTGTGCATCTCAGTAGATGCTTCTAGGGGACACAGGATGCAATGTTTGTGTTTAACCATTCGGTGTGATGAACAGAAAAGTGTGTGCATATGTGCAAAAGTATCAAAGTGGGATTTTTACTCTCAATATTTTAGCTAATAAGTTTTTTGTGTATGTTTTACCTGAGCAGCACAGGGGGTATAATAAACCCACATCACTCTTACGTTTTATAAACATGTAGTTTACTACACATGAAATGTGGATGTGATTCACAGTAGCTATGTCTGAGAAAAGCAAAAGCCCATCTATGCAACACTCACTTGTCAGACAAACACCAAAATGTGTACAGAAAAGCCAAAGCAACAGGTGAGTTTTACCTATGAAATGCTCAATGCTAAATTTCTTTGCATTTAGGATTTGTTTTTTAAAAAAGTTTTCTTTTGATTTTTTTTCTGGTAGAAATAGATTAGTACATAAAAAATTAAGTTTGCACATTTTGGAGGGGGTTGAAAGTGAATCATTGGATCATACATGCATAGATGATGAGGATTAAGATGATAATGACTTTGATGTTGGCTATGTGAGCCAAAGTTCCTGTGACAGTGAAATGGAGCAAGAATTGACTGATACAGACACAGGAAATGCAAACCTCTTTGATTTAGATGGCAAAGAAAACAGCAATATGAGTACATATTTGACTAACAGAAGTGGTAAAAATGGTCATGCAATCACATAAAATGATCCAGTGTTAGAACAAGGTTTGAAAATATAGTGAGGATCTTAGAAGGGCTAAAACCTGTTGGATGGAATGCTAGCACTGCCATTTAATGTTGGAAATTGTTTGAAACAGCTGAAATGTTACAAGATGTTTTGAAGTACATAAATAGTGAAATACAAGTGAAACATTCTGTATGTACTAATAGTCATACTCAAAAATGTATTTATGATGACACCTCACTACCTGAACTGAATGTGTTCTTAGGTCTGTTGCACTGAGCAGGGTTTTCCACTGGTAATCACAGGAATGTAAAAGACATATGAAAAAATGATGGGTGTGGGTTTGAGGTTTGTAGAGTAACAATGACACTGAGAAGATTTGGTTTCCTTTAAAATTGCCTGAGTTTTGATGACAAAACTATGCACCAAGAAATGAAAAGGACTGATAACTTGGCTGCTGTCTGCTCACAGTTTGAGAGATTTGTGGCTTATTTTCAAGCAATTTAAACATTTCAAAATATGACTATTGGTGAACATTTTGCAGTATTTCATTGTCATAGTAGCTTCAGGCAGTATAATCTCCCAAGTCCTTCAAAATCCATTATAATAATTTATGCCCCTGTGGATGTGAAAACTTCTTATTCTTTAGGTTTAGCAATTTATTCTGGAACTCAGAGATCAGGTCCTTACTCATACAGCATTGAACCAAATGATGTGAAATGATTTGTTGCTCCCATCTCCCTAGCTAAGTAGAATGTGATGTTCAAGAATTGGTTTACCAGTTTCCAACTTGATGTTACATTTTCTAACAGAGCACAAGTTGGCCAGCATAAAAACTATATATAGGAACAAAATAGAAACCACAAATGAAATGTTGCAATTTTAAAACAGAGAATTGTATAGTACAATCTTTGGATTTCAGAAATATATAACATTGATCTTGTATACGGCAAAGAAAAACAAGCTGGTACTGCTTATGTCAATGATGCATCATGATGAAAATACTGATAGGGAGACTTTGACAAAATAGAAACCTGAAATGGTGACTTTCTACAACAAAACCAAAGGTGGGGTAGGTGTTGATGACTTATGTAGCAAGTGTGATGTCACTAAATACCTAAAATATTGGCAAATAGTTGTGTGTTACTTAGTCCTAAATACATATGGCATAGTTTGAGAGCTTACAAAGAAAATAACATGTGCAAAACATCATGGAGAAATTTTATTAGCAGTTTGGGACAGGAACTACAAGAAGGAATTTATAGCAGAGGAAAAACAAAATTTCCTGCCCAGAGAACTCTGCCAAAAATTGTGGAGCACAGTAGTGAGCTGAAAGGCGAACAGGCAAGTGCAGCACCATGAAGACTTACTGCAACAGGAAAACTAAAAACATGTCAACTGTGCCCTACAGGAAAGGACAGGAAAACAAAACATACATGCTATCGATGTAAGCAATACTTGTGAATGGAGTATGCAATTGTCATGTGTGAAGACTGCCTTGATGTGGCAGTTGATCCAAAGATTATTTCTGTGGTAGACTTTTGTTTGTATTTACATTGTCGTTCACATAGGTTTTTATTTCTGATGTTATCTCTTAGGTTTTGTAAGAAAGTAAGCAACTGATGTGATAATGTTGATGTCTATTCTAAGCACTCATTATATATTTGATATTTTATTTTATTGATATCTTATTTTCCTACTAAGTACACATTGTACAATATAGTAAGAAGCTCCTGATAAAACAGCAAGGCAAGAGTGGTGACAAGAATGGCCTGCCACGTAGGAAAGAAAAGTTAAGCACATGTGCCATCAGTGTGAGCCAGACATGGATGGAACATGCAAATGTCATGTGTGAAGACTGCCTTTGGTTTGCAAAGCTTATTTTTGTTGTAGAGTTCTCCTGGTTTTTAAATTTTAGTTCTTATGGGGATTTATTTCTGTTGTTTAAGGTTTTGTAAGCAAGTACACAGCTGATGTGAAAATGCTGATGTTTATTCTAAATTTTCAATATGCATTAAAAATTTAATATTTTATTTTATTGATATTTTATGTTCCTGTTAACTACAGATTATATAATGTAATAAGAACCTTTTGACAAAATAGTGAGACAATGTCAAGCATGTCCTACAAAAAGACCAGGAAAGCAAAATACACGTGTTGTCAGTGTAAGTGACATGTGTATGGAACATGCTGTTGTCACGTGTGAAGTCTGCCTTAGATTTGATAATTGAAGTAAAGTTTTTTTTATAGAGTTTTATTTGTTTTTTCATCATAGTTCAGATAGGAATTTATTTCTGAAGTTATTTTTTAGACTTTGGACATCAAAAAAAGTCAATGTTGAAAATTTTGATGCTTTTTAATAAACACTCAGTAAATTAAAAAATTCAATACTTTTTTGATTTTTTGTTAAGTATTCATTGTTTAATATAATTAAATTCATAGAATTAAAATTAATAATTCTTCAATAGAAATATTCTAAAGAATAAATGTGGATATTATACACCCACAACAGTGCACTTTTATGATAAAATTGGCATTATGTCTCATATTATTTCTTTGAAGATAATGTATTTGGCTCCTTTTTATTATATGCTTCAACCTTTGTTTATTTTTTATTTTTTTAAGTGCCAAAATTTTATTTGAAAATTGAGGGGTGACAAATTATGGGATAAAAGAGCTTTGCAATGTGAACTTGGGCAGAATAAGAGAAAAAGAAGTAAAAGCAAAAATAAAATTACAAACTGCATCTGGAAAATGCAGCATGGACTACTGTGGGACGTCAAAATGGCAAGGTCTTCTTGGCACCTGTGTCCTTTATACTGTCCAAATCTCAAGTAAACCCATGAGACTTTTAATGTACATTTCCTGAGAGATGGTGCTGAGATTCATGCTTGGGCCAGTGTCAAGTCTATGCCATCTTATTGAAAACCTGCTCAAATTCTCATGGGAAGTCCAAATGCAAGGCTTTAAGAATTGTTCAGTGCATATGCTCCAGGATCTTGAAATTAACAGATTACATCTACTTCTCAGCCAGTTTTCCATACCCTAATCTCTTATCTCTTTCCCTGCTGAGAAACATA
The DNA here is from genome assembly GCA_004027455.1 of Hydrochoerus hydrochaeris. NCBI lineage: Eukaryota > Metazoa > Chordata > Mammalia > Rodentia > Hydrochaeridae > Hydrochoerus > Hydrochoerus hydrochaeris. Next base: position 312,396 of record PVLA01001741.1, on the reverse strand, counting down.
AATCCCTGTAATTATTTATGGGGTGCTGAAGGAGTGGATATCTTTGTCTTCCATAGTTTCTTCAAGCTGAAAAGGGCTATAGACACTAACTACTGAGGATTATGTGTCCTTTAACCATTTTCGGGTGCTATGGATCACTGGTTGAGATGAAGAAAGGAAAACATCAGAAAACAAAGTGAAAAGAGTTAATGATCATTGAACTTCAGTATTAGCTAAAATATGAAGAGCAAGTCTATGCTTCCTGTAGTGGCACTTGAATCTTGCTTTTTGAAGAAAATTTTGTCTTCCAGAGGTTTGCAAGAGTAGCTCTCTCCTTTTGGGCCATCTTGTTCTTCAAACAGTTCAGATGAGGATGGTTTTATTCTATGAATCCAATTATCTCTGCTACCCTCACTTCAGTGGGTATGGCAAGGATTACTGAGAAGGGGCCTTTCAATTTTGGGTTTAATTGGCCAGTGGGTGTATAATTTCTGAGCTGGGCTACAGTCTAGAATATAATCTATATACCCTGGGATGGCTCCCTGTTTAAGTTTTAAGTTCCTCAAGTCTTTGGTCCTGAGCAAAAAGTAAGTGCTGTCTCTTAAACTCCTGTGGGAGAATGGTCCAAGTATATTGCTGCTTTTCTATTGAAACTGGATTTTCCCATTCAAAGGCAAACAGAAATTGAGAGTCTGGATGTAGAGGGGTGGAGAAAAATATGTCCTTTAAATCTAAGATTGAGAACCAGTGAGTGTCTCCTGGAATTTGGAAGAGAGTTGTATATGGATCTGCCACTTCAGGCTGGACTGGAATGACAGGCTCATTAATGAGGTGGATATCTGGTACCCCTGATATTCTCCTGAAGCCTTACCACAGGGGGAATGGGAGTACCAAAGGGGAATGACAAGGTTTTAGGAGGCTATGTTTGAAAAAAATTTTCTATGATAAGTTAGAAGCCTGTGTGTGCTTTTAGTTAGGAAATCAGCCTTTTAATCTTACCTTGACCTACCATGTATTCCATTATATCACACAGCAGGGTCCATTTGTTTGCTGATTTGGTCAGGGAGATCTAGTCAGTCCCAACAAGTAAAATCCTTTTTGAATTTGGCTGGAATTTGAGAATTGGCCCCAATTTTGCTAGTAAACCTCTCCTGAGCCAGGATGCAGGTGGGACACTGTGGGACTGTTAGAAACTCATGGTTAAACATTTGATATTCAAAAATCATTCAAATGTCAACGTAGGAGTAGAGAATCTCCACCTAGGTGTTCCCTTCATCCCATCATGGCTATACACCTAAAGAATTTTTCTAGAGAAGGAAATCAAAACTGAATGAGCTGCTCCTGTATCAACAGGCAGTCAGATTGTCTCACCAATGAATTTTAAGTTACCCAGGGTTCTTGGGGGAGATGGTGATGTTCATGGCAGTGGCATTGTAGGTAATGCGGGTAATGTGACCTCTTCAGTCATCAGAGCAGGTAATGTGGGGTCTGGCTGGTCTAGGCCCTTTCTAGGAACAGGAACAGTCAAACCTCCAATGTCAAAATACAGGGGCATTAACTATATGTGGGTAGAGCCCATGTGAAGGCTTGGTGAAATCTTGTAACCAGCATCTAGTTCTCTTGTCCATGAAACAAGAATGCTTTCCTTTGTTGTCCCTGAGATTTTCCTTAGGTGATCTGGGTGGGCTTAAAGCATTACCAATTGCAACAGCTATAACCTTAGCCTCTCTCCTTTGTTTTTCCTCTACATTATGATTGTGGAACAGAGAAAAGTCTATGTCCAGAAATTGGGTCATAGGTATCTGTGACCACATATGAAGTTTTTATAACTTATGTTGAATATCTGTGGCTGACTAACAGATGAAATGATATCCCATTAGTGCCTCTCCCTTCCTGAAAGCTGGATCTATAACTTGCAAAAGGCCTCTACTAATTAGTTACAAAACAAAGCCAGATTTTCCTCTGTGCCCTGTAAGACTGTACTCACCATATCATAATTAACAGAATTTTTAATGCACCTTTTTATTTCCATGATAAGAGCACCCAGCAAATAGATATCATTCTAGTCCCTCCCAGGGATGCAGGGATGGTTCAATATATGTAAATAACATAGCCAAGGACAGAAATCATGTGATCATTTCAATAGATACAAAAAAAGCTTTTGACAAGGTCCAGCATACATTCATGATAGAAACTCACAGAAAATTGGAATAGATTATCTTTATCTCAATCTGATAAAACCCTTCTACAACAAATGAACAACCAACATCATACTAAATGGGCAAAAACTGGAAGCTTTCATTCTAAAATCAGGAACAAGATGAGAGTGTCCACTTCCTCTACTCTTATTCAACACAGTCCTGGAAACTTTATCTGGAGCAATTAGACAAAAAGAAAGAAAAAAAAAGGAATAAGATAGGAAAGGAAGAAGTTAAACTATCATATTTTCAGATGACATGATACTCTACTTAGTAAACCCCAAAAACCCCACCAAAAGACTACTAGATATAATAAGAAAATTCATTAATATAGCTGGTAACAAAGTCAACACTCAAAAATCAATAGTCTTCCTGTACACAAATAATACACTCATTGAGAGAAAAATCAGGGAAACACTACCTGTTACAATAGCATTGAAAAAATTGAAATATCTAAGAATCAATCTAACATGGTCTGTAAAAGACCTCTACATTGAAAACCACAGTACTATGTAAAAGGAGATTGAAGAGGAAATTAGAAATGGAAAGATATCCCATGCTCTTGCATACGAAGAATAAATATAGTGAAAATGGCCATACTTCCAAAACTGTTATACAGATTCAGTACAATCCCAATCAAAATTCTAATAGCACATCTCACAGAATTAGAGAAAACAATCCTAAAATTCATCTTGAACCAGAAGAGACCTAGACTAGCAAAGGCAATCCTAGGCAACAAAGACAAGACAGGGGGTATCACAATCCCCGACTTGAAATTATACTATAAAGCTACTGTGATAGAAGAGTGTGGTAAGAAAAAGAAAAAAAGAAAAAGACCTGAAGATGGATGGAACAGAACAGAAGATGCAGAAACAACTTCAAACACATTCTGCCACCTTATCTTTGACAAAGGTGCCAAACACATTCACTGGAATAAAGATAGTCTCTTTGATAAATGGTGCTAGAAAACTTGCTCTACACATGCTGAAGGTTAAAACTGGACCCATATCCTTCACCATGTACTAAGCTAAAATCAGAATGGATCAAAGATCTTAATATTAAAACAGAAACATTAAATATGCTGGAAAATAGTTAAAACTCTTGAAGACATTGGTATAGGCAAAGACTTTATGAACATAACCCCAATTACACAGAAACTATCACAAAGAATAAACAACTGGGATTTCACCTTATTAAAAATCTTTTGCACAGCAAAAGAAACCACCTACAGAGTGAAGAGACAACCCACAAAGTGGCAGAAAATGTTTGCCAGCTGTACCTCAAAGAATTATTATCAAGAACATATAAAGAACTAAAAAAAAAATCAGTCCTCCCAGATTTAAAGACCTAATCCAAAAACAGCCATCTGAGATGAATACACACTTCTCAGATGAAGAAATATGAACAATAAATAAATACGTGAAAAAATGCTCAACATCACTGGTCATTCAAGAGATGCAAATTAAAACAACACTGAGATTCCATCTTACTCTAGAAAGAATGGCTATTATCAAGAAAATAATCAACACATGTTGAAGGACTGTGGGGATAAAGGAACCTTTCTCTACTGTTGGTGGCAGTGCAGAATGGTCCAATCATTATGGAAATCAGTGTGGAGATTCCAATACTCGGGAATCAATCTAACAAAAGAAGTAAAAGATTTATACATTGAAAATTCAAGTACTCTGAAAAAAGGAATCAAAGAGGAATTCAGAAAATGGAAAGATGTTCCTTGCTCATAGATAGGAAGAATGAACGTGATGAAAATGGCCATAGTCCCAAAAGACTATGCAGATTTATTGCAATCTTGATCAAAACACCATTAGCATACCTCACAGATCTAGAAAAAGTGTTCTGAAAATTCATCTGGAACCAGAAGAGACCTAGAATAGCAAAGGAAATTCTTGGCAACAAAGGCAAGGCAGGAGGCATCACTAAATATACTGGAAGACAAAGTAGGTAGAAATCTCAAGGACATAGAGGTAGGCAGAAAGTTAATGAATAAAACTCAAACTGCATGGGTATATTTTAAAGACTCAACAACTGTTTCTCATCTTATTAAAAAGTTTGTACACATCCAAAAAAACTACCAACAGAGTGAAAAGAAAACCCATGGGTCGGGAAAGATTTTTGTCAACTGTTGTTCATAAAGGACTTCTATCTAGAACATATAAAGAATTGAAAAAAATCAGGCTTCCCAAATTCAAAGACCCCTGAGATAAATACACAATTCTCAGATGAAGAAATACAAATGTCAAATAAATATATAAAAAAGTTCAATATCATTGGTCTCTCAAGTAACACAAATTAAAACAACACTGCGATATCATCTCACTCCAGAAAGAATGGCTCACATCGAGAAATCAACAAATAACAAATGCTGGAGGGGCAATGGGGAAAAAGAAATGCTTCTACACTGTTGACACGAGTGTAGGATGGTAAAACTACTGTAGAAATCAGGATGGAGATTCCTCAGAAAATTAGGTTAGTATTAGAGGTTTCATTTGACCCAGAAATTCGCCTTCTGAGTATTTTCCCAGAAGAACTGAAAATATCATACCACAGCTATATATATGCACCCATGTTTATAGCAGCACAATTTATAATAGACAGATCTTGGAACCAACCCAAATGCCCATGAAATGAGGAATGGATAAAAAAAGACATAGTATTTTTATACAATGGAGTACTACTCAGATATAAAGAAGGATAAACTAGAGTGTTTTGTTGGTAAACGGATTCAACTAAAACCCATATTCATAAGTGAAAGAAATCAGATGCACAAGTGTAAACATCATGTTATGCCAGTAGGGTAACAAACTGAAAGTAAATAAGATCCAAAAGTTAGATATAGTGAAAGGAAAAGAAAATGCTCAAAGGGAAATCATATTGTTTAATCAATTTTACACGTTTGTATCTGGTAACCTGAGTAACTACTTTGAAGATAACAATGTGTAGTATAACTACCAATGTTAAATTCCTGTCATCTTGTTTTGAAATCCTGTATCACTATTTTTTTTGCCATTTGATTTTGTGGTTGTTTTTTCTTGTTTGTTTGATTGCTTTTTCTGTTTTTTCTCTTTAAAAAAAACTAGAATTAGAGGTCCCATCCAAACCAGCTATTCCCCTTCAAAGTATCTTCCCAGAAGCATTAAAAACATCATAACACAGTGATATGTGTACACCAATGTATATAGCAGCACAATTTGTAATATCTAAATCTTGGAAACAATCCAAATGCCTATCAACTGAGGAATGGATTAAAAATATGTGTTTTTTAGATAATGGAATACTACTCAGTCATAAAGAAAGAACTGGAGACTTTTATAGGTAAATGGATGCAACTCAAGACCATATTCATAAGTGAAATAAATTGGACTCACACATGTAAACATTGCATTGTGTTAGTGTGAGAAGCTAAAAGAGTAAATAAGATCCAAAATGTGCAATAGACACTGTGAATAGGAAAGAAACTGTTCAAAACAAAAGAAAAATTTTGACTGGAGAAAGATAAAAGGTAAAAGGAAGGAAGGGAAAAGAAAAAAACATATATGCACAAGATAGTTAAGGTAGTTATACAGTTATTTTCTTTTAGCTCACTGAAAAGTTTTGTGTTAATGCTTTTTGAACAATATTTCATTCCTGTATCTTTTGCTTTTAACAACTATTATGACAATAAGAATATACAATGTATTAATTATTGTTACTCTCCTAGTATCCTGAATTGAAACTCTATTTTATTGTTATTTTTACTTTTTTCTGTTTAAAATAAAAATAATAAGGTCAGTAAGAAACTATAACAAACCAATCCAGGCAGAGTGACAAATAGTCAAGAATCTATAGGAATGAAGGTATGGGTAATCACACAAGAACCAAGACCTACTGAGGTGCTTTCTGATGGTCAAGGGAATACAGAGTTGGTTGTGTAAGGCAGTTCTAAATATCAGTTACAACCCCATGATTAGCTAGAGTAACAAGGATTGTAATTGCATGGTTTTCTCCCAATATGATTCTGGCGTAATATTATGTTGATAGATTTAATATTGGTTCTTAAGAATTTTTAAACTATGTTATAATGTTCACATTATGAAATGTTAAGAGTAAGCATCACCCAAAGAAAGCTTCTCTTCTGTTCTAGGTAAAGAATTAGTGCATTTATACACAGGATATTTGTAGCATGTTAGGTGTAATTATGAACTTGTCTTTGTATTTGGAGACTATGGTTTAAAGATGTGTTTGATTGTCAAACTGACAAAGGGTGGATTGTGATGGTTGATTGATTGTGTCAACTTGAGTAAGTAACACCCAACAAAATTGACTCAGCATAGTTCTGGGTATGAAAGACTAATCCTAGGGAGGATTATTGCCAGAGCAGCATAAAAAAGGAAGCAAGGGAAGGATTGCTTCTGTTTTCTTCAGAGAAGCTTCAGTCTTCACCTTCACCTTGGACATCATCTCCTGGCTTTCAGGGCAGATTCTTCAGCCTCCCATGTTGACACTTTAGCTTTCCAGCATAGACTCTTAAGTCTTTCATTGCAGATGCTCTGGCTTCCTGATACAGACTCACATGTGACACTGCAGTGAGCTCCAAGCCTTTGACTTGCTCCTTCATATTTCCAGGACACAGACAGACCTTTTTCACTCTTCCACATCTGTGGACAGCTATTGTAAACTAATCTTATAAATTCTTATGCGTTTGTATGCCTTGTATTATATCTGATTCTACAGTAAGTGATGACTGATACAGACATGAAGTTTGGAGTAGGGTCCTCCAGTATTACTGTTTCCTGGTTGGGCCTGCCACTGGCTGCACTTCCTACAAAGTTTCTGGTCCTTTTCTGAACTGGGGATGTTAAGGACATCTAAAGAAGCACATTAAGCTCAGTGAAGTCTGATGTAGAGTAGGTTTAATCATGAGAAGCCCTCTGCCAACAATGTTTCCAGGCTTCTCTTTGAGGGATGGGTACTGGCCATCAGCTATAGATGCCTGGTGGAGGCACCATTGCCCTGCAAGTAGCCTGGTTGCTGGACATTCTTCCTGAGAATTTTTCTAAGAATTATTTTGTATGGACCACTGACTGAATGACCCTGGGATCTCTACAGAGTAGACATGAGTATCTAGGCACTTTCCAACAAGGTTTTTATTTCCCATAAAAAATGGGAGATGAATCTAATACCTTTATGTCATCTTTTATGTAAGCCAAATAATTTTGTGCTCCATTAAAAAGGTAAATAAGAATGAGTGTGGGTTCTAATCCAGTTTGACTTGAGTCCTAGTAAAAGAGACACTAGGGCTAAACATGTGAAAGGCCATCTTAGGACATGACCAGAGTCAGCTGTCTTCATGTCAAAGACAGAAGAAGGCTTATGAGAAATTCTACATGTAGTCATCCTAGGACTTCATCTTTCAGAACTATGATAAAATAAGTTTGTTTTGTTTCTGCTTTCTTTTTTTATTTTTTTATTTAATGAGAAACAAAAGCATATAAAGGGTAGAGATAATACAGAATTTCAAAAGAAAAGATAAACAGTAAGAAATCACTAGTTGATAGATTACATATTGTCTTCTTAGAAATAGTTGTTCAAGTTACAAAATTAAAGCATACAAAGTAGATAGTCAAACAGTGAGAGTGTAAACAGCTATACATGCATGAGTCTCTACATGTACTTCTATCCTTTCTGTATTAGAGGGAAAAACAAAACATAGGAAGACAAAACAAAACCAATTCCTATAAAAACATGAAGGCAAAAAGTCATATAAAAACACAGTACAAATGATCTACAATGATTGCTGTGTTGTTTCTTATTATCTTCAATAAAATTGTCTATATCATCAGGCATAAATGAATATAGCAATATAATTGAATATAGCAGTACATAACAATACTAGTAAAAATAAAACATTGTAGACAGTATAAAACTTCAAAGGCAGGTAATAATCAAACTAGAGTGGATATTCAGTGAATCTTGTCATCTTAAGTGCAGTTGCCTATACTCTCAGACTTGATATTATCAACCATAACAGCTTTGAATAAAATCTATCAATACAAAACAGCAATCTAATAAACCAGATTCTATTATGATCAGTCATGGTAAAACAGTATAGGTTTTATAGAGCTGTAGATTAACTTAATAGGAAATTAAGGATGATTACCATACTATATCCTGTTATTTTTGGGATTACTGTCTGTGCCCTCAAATCTAGCACAGGTAGAATGACTGGAACACAATATAATCCATCCAAGCAGAGTAGTGTGAGTAATGTGGGTTTTAAATCCTGGTGCACTATTAACAATATAGTGTATCAAGGCCATCTATGTTAGATTCTAGCCATCCTTCTCTGCCTCATTTCTGCTATGCTATTTTTCTGCTTTGTTTGTCTAGTTTTCTCCTTCATTCTACTGCCTGCCCCACTCATTGAGACCTTTCTGTCACTGTTCCTAAAATCCTGGTATTTTTTTTCTCTCTCTCTAGAATGTCCTTCAGTATTCTCTGTAGGGTTGGATTGGTGGTCACAAATTCCCCCAGTTCCTCTTTGTCATGGAAGCATCTTGTTTCTCCATTAATTTCTAGTGACAGTTTTGCAGGGTACATCAGTCTGGGCTGGAGGTTATTGTCTTTCAAGGCTTGGAATACTTCGCTCCAAGCTCTTCTTGATCTGATGGTCTGTGTCAAGAAGTCAGCCGTGATCCTAATGGGCTTACCTTTATAGGTTGCCGGAGTCCAGCTGCAGCAGGGCTAGGGTTTCCCAAAGGTGGACAGGGAGTCGGTGAGTGAGAGACAAAAGACACTGCACACCAGTCTGTGAGTGAATCTGAATCCCCTTTATTTTTTAGAAGCTGGAATATATATTTGCTAACCTTGGCAGCAACCCTCAGCCCCAAGCAGGAAGTGCCCCAGGCTTAGGGCCAGGCAGGGACAATCCTAAACAATAGGTTTTAATTAACCTCAACCCCAAACAGGGAGCGCCCCAGGCTCAGGGCAATAGGTATCAATTAACATCTCAATCTTGTTACTTAGTTAGCTTGGGCAATGTAAGCCGATGCACCTGGATGCCTGCAGGAGGGAGAGATGTGTGAGGCTATTGTGCCACTCCCTACATTGTTTCCCTTATCACTTATGGGAGTATGGCAGTCCCTGTGAGGACAGCACCTGTCTTAGGTCAAGGACTCTTCATATGAACACAACCAGGCCTTACCCGTCATGGGCCTGCAGGACAGCAATTGGTCCTGTGCCTGTCTTAGACAGCTGGTGGTGTAACATATGTGTCCTAGTTGCCCATCTTTGGCTGCCTGTCCAGTGTCTCAGGGCAGTTGTCTCACAGGAACCCCGCAAATCCTCCTCCATGAGCTCTCCCACCCAAAGCTCCCGCATAAACTCTTTCACACTACTCACAGAAGGCAAAACCCCACAACCAGTCCTCACAAAGGGGTTATCTAGAGGGCCTCCAGCAACCCCCCTGGAGTCTCCACCCTTGACTCCATATTGAGCATTACATAAAAACATACACATGTGAGCTACACAAATTACAATTATCAGCACAAAACATTCCAAGATCCTTGCGTCCAATTCCCACATGCAGTGTCCTTTTCCTGGAGAAGCACTCTCCTCCACCTGTGGACCTTGTCACAAGGTGTGGATGGACGGAAAAGGGTGCCGCAATAGGTAATCTGTTTCTTTTCTCTGATGGCTTTTAATATTCTGTTTTTATATTGAATTTCTGGCATCTTGATTATTATATGTCTGGGTGTAGCTCTGTTTTGGTTGTAGGTGGCTGGAGTTCAGTATGCCTCACATAACCGAATGTCATTTTCTTTTCTGGTGCTTGGGAAGTTTTCCTCAATTATTTCCATGAATAGCCTTTGTAATTCACCTGTATGTATTCCTGCTTCTTCACATTTCTTATTCTTAAATTGTAGATTCTCTTGTCATCTTCTAGCCTTTTCATTGTTACTGCCTGTTTCCTTGTTATTTTTAAGAAATATTTCCTTTCATGATCACTCATTGCAAACTTGTCTTCAAGTTTTGATAGCCTATCCTTAGTTTCTTTTAAGGAGCTTTTACAGCTTTCAATGGAGTTTTTAATTTCCTGGTAGTCTCTTTGAATCTGCTTCATGTATTCTATATTTTCTTTATATTCTTTATCCAATGTTTCTCTCCTTTTTTGTGTGTTCCTCCCTTCTTCTGTCTGTATCTTCCTGAGAGATGCTTTCTGAGAGCATTTCTTTTATTACTCTACTCATATCCTGCTTTACCTGATTTAATATTTCAGTTTTGAGCTTGTCTACAAGGTCCCGAAGATATCTCTTAATGTCCATTGAAGCCATGTCTGATGTTGTGTGTTTGCTGCCCTCAGTCTCCCTTGTTTTTCCCTTTCTTGGATCAGTGCTCTCAGGGTTCTGGGCTGGGGGCCTCCTCCTGTCTCTCTCTCCTGTCATGGCCCTGGCTTCCTCCACACAGGTTACAGTGCAGGTCCCATCCCCCTTCCCTGTTGGCCACATTTCCTCCGAAGCATGCTGGTAAGGGAACTCCACCCTCTCCTGCCTGCTCTTGTCACTGAGATGTAAGCAGCAGCTGCGTATGCCTGCCCTTCCCCACCAGGCCAGCCAAACTTCAGGTGCCTTCACCTGGTTAGTGCGTGCTAGACACAGGGAATCGATTTGGGATGGCTCATTGGGTCCCGGCCAGGAGTGCAGCCCAGTCCAAGCAAATCCCATGAATCTGCTCTGGGGAGGGAGGAACCAACTGAAGTCACTGTCACTCCCAGTTCAGGCTCCTCCTGCCCGATTCCAACATGTCTCCCAGTTGGTCACACCCTTACCGTGGAGTGGGGGGGTCTTATTCCCAGCACTGACCATGGATTAATGAAGGTCCCTTTGCTGGCTCCGCTCTCTGTTGAGCTCACCATCCCCCGACTTCAGCACTGCTGTGCTTCCTGTGGGTGACAGTGGGAATGAGGTTGGGCAGCTCTGCTGGCCAGTGTGGATTCAGGCTGTTGCAAACTTGGTAGGTTGCCATGAATGAAAACACTGTGTCCCATAATTTTTAGCTGTTTCAGTTGTAATCCCAATGTATTTGATGACCTTTTTTACCTTTTAATTTCTTCCTGTGTCAAGAGGATCCATCTCCCTCTGTCTGGGTCTCTCCAGGGTGTTTTATTCTGGCACATGAATTGTTTCTCCCAAGAGGCTTTGTATTTTGTTGCTCACTGATCAGCCATCTTGACTTGTCTCTCAGTATTTTTTTTTTTGTTAAAACAAGTATGTAATATTTTTGGCACCATTAGCAAAATGATACATTATACTTTGTTGGACTGTGTTTTTTTTATGTCTTCTAAGGTTTAGCAATACAATTTTTTAACATACTACAATACACTTAGAGTAGTATTCAATTGATAAAATATGAGAAATTTTCAGTGGATTTCTTCCATCTATCAAATCTGGGGTTTGCACAATTTTTTATACATATGTCATGTCTTTTGATATGAGCAAAATGCAGATAAATTTTCTGCCAAAGCATGACACACATCATCTGGAGTCCAACAACCAATGCAGTCCTTCTTCCCAAGAAAAACCTCTCAAGCCTGGTCTTTACCAGGAGAATTTTGGTCAGCATTCTGGTCTTCTTTACACTATAGAATCTCCTATACACTACAGCCTAAGGTATTCCAGTTCTTCTTTTTCAGCTGGCATCTCCAAACCTTTCTGAACTCTTCCCACAAGCCATTCCCAAATGCTCTTGAATCCCTTGGTCAGGTATATTCACAGCAGCGGTCCTACTTCTCTGGTACCAAATTCCATCTTAGCTATTTTTCTCACTGCTGAGACAAAATACCCAATGCCCAAAGTTAAGAGAGGAAAGGTTTATTTAGTTCACAGTTTGTAGAAGCTTCAGTCCACAATTAACTGGGTTCAAAGCAGGGTGGCTTGGCAGAGAAGCATCACAGAGGAGAAAGTTCATGGCGGCAGAAGACAGCAAAAGCAGTCAAACAAGGGAGAAGACAAGCCACATTCTGTTCTCTGTATTTTATCTAGGCTGCTGGAATTAGGTAGTGCCAAAGCAATCAATGTACTGATTTAGTAATCACACACCCTTAATCCCAGCATCATATACTCCAGGCTCAGCCACTTCGGGAAAAACCCCACTTATGACCACATGAGGCTTTAGGGAGATATCTAGACCCAAACCACAAGATTTTGGTTCTTACTCTTATTTTGAATACAAGGAAGCCTAGGTTTAAAGAAGTTAAGGTCATGGATATGGGGATTTTCACTGTTGAAACTAGATTTCTGAACACTACCTACCTTTAAGTATTTATTGACTACCTATTCATTTATGAGTTCTTATGTTAGTCATTTATTAATTTATAGAAAGTAAAGTCTCACAGTGGCTCATAGCAAAGACATACAGCCATATAGAATAATTTAGTTACCATCTCCACTACACAATAAGCTGTGTGACCATGCACTGGTTACTTATCTTTTTATGTGCCTCACTTCTTCCCCTGTAAAGTTGTGATAGCAGGTGCACATGTGTTAGCTGGACAACAAGGATGAAATGATTCTGTATGCACAGACCCAGCCTCCTACTTGACACTGTAGCAAAGTGGCAATCAAAATCAGCTACTACCCAATAGTCTTCTAAGAGTTCATGCAGCCAGGCTGTGGAGGGGCTTTGGATCTGGGTGTTGGGCACGCAAGACATGAGTCATTTGATAAGCCAACTGTCTGTGTTCAGCACTGTGTTGGTGTCAGGACATTCAAAAGCAAGAACAACCCAGGACTCTGAGGATAGGGAAAGCTCAACAGCATCCCCTGCTGGTATGATCTGGGTACTCTGATATTACCACTTCATGAAGGCACCAGTGCCAGATCCCATAGGGTGGGGTGGCAGCAGAAATAGTAGTGGGATGACTCAAAAAGACAGGAAATTCTAATGCGGCCCTTGGCTAACTGTTGTTAACAAAGGTCTCACAGTAGCCATGGTTTAAATCTTGCAGAATTGCATTTTCCTCTGAGCTAGCGCAGAGGCAATTGGCTCCCTTGCACTTCAAGATCCCAGATGGTAGACTCCACATCCACCATGACATCCCGACTCTAGGCAGAATGAAGAGCGGTATAGCCTTGCAGGTGCCTAGCTGACATTTTCCATCTTAATGCCTGAACTCAGTCACATGGCTGCTCCTAGATTTTAGGGAACTGGGAAATGTAATTCTTTCCTTTGGCAGTCACATGCCCAGGCAGAAGGGGCAGTGGAGAGGGTCAAAACAAAGAAGAGGACAGTGATGGGTATCTCTCAAGACACTGCTCCCTCATTTACAGGATGCAAGAGTGAGGCTCATGAGATTTGGCTAGCTTCAGCTTAGGAAACTTGTACAAATCATGATGCTGAAAAACAGGAGCCATATTATCAAGTGACACAAGTTGACGGGAAAAGACTACTTGTTGTTCTGGAAAGGACAAAACTGGGATCACAGGAGAAGGATCAGGGATTGGGGAAAGACAGGGATGAAAAAATGAAGCACAGGGAATTTGAGGGCTGTCTCTATGTGGCTGGTGAATGCATGTCATCCTATCTTTGCTCAGACTCATAGGAAGTAGGACATTGAGAGTGATCCCTCATGTAAACTGTGGGTTCTGGGTGGTGGGGGGTGGTGACATGTCCATGCACACACTGACTTTCAGCTCCACACTGAGTCCTTTTCTCCCTTGTGGTTTTGGGAACCAGTGACAAGACTGAGTGCTGATTGACCAGTGAAGGGGATTTTATTCCTGGCAGAGAATAAGAGAAGTAAGAGTTATATAGAAAATGAGAGAAGAGGGAGAGGGGTAGGATAATGGGGGAGGAATATTCATGTCTTTTCTGGGAATGCATGCAAATTTTCTGGGACTTTGGGCATTGCCTCTTCTAGTTCTTTCTGGTTGTCATTATGGGGATTGTCACCTGTCATGATGCTGGGGAGTAAGTCACTTAGCAGTATATAGACAGGAATATAATGAAATTAGATGTTGTCCTGTGGTCACTCTTAGAAATAATTGCTTTTTGATAGCTCATCATTTTTTGAATGTTTTTTTGAACTTCTGGGTCACAGGCATCCTGTCCTCAGAGAGGAACAAGAGTAGGAGGGGGCAGAAAGAAATTCAGCTCGGTCACGTAAGCAGTGGGAGATTGGGTGGGATAACAGTAACACAGAGACTATTTTAGCATATGGGGATACCAATGGGAGGTTCTACATGAATATGTACATGTGGAAGGAAATTTGTGGGGATTCTCTTTATCTTCTGCTCAATGTTGCCATGAATGTAAAGCTATTGTAGAAAAGAACTATTTGGAAACAAGGAGAGAAGGAAGGAAGGACAGAATGATCAAAGGAAAAAAGAAAGGAAGGAAAAAAATACTAAAGGTCCATAGCAGATCTCCTTTCTCACTCCTACCTTTGTTCCTACCTACACACATCACACTCAACCTCTGATCCCAAAGGTCATCAGATTAGTTTAGTTCCTGATGTACCTCGTGGGCTTCTCCTACCTAAGCAGGTATGAATAAATATAACTGGTTTTACTATCTTTTCAGTGTACCTGTTGCTTTTTCCATTTAGCAATTCTAAGAGATTTCCCCTTTTGTGTGCTGTGGTCTTTTTCAGTGTTCTTGGAAAGTGGGTGAATCATCACTAGTCTGTCCTGCTAATGTTTGATAATTGACTTGGTCAGCATTCCTCTGGATGGGTCATGGGCCACTTCCAGCCTTTTGCTATTTGGAAACAATGCTGAGATAAACAACCAAGTCATATGCGTCTCATTCTCATGGGATGAGTTACCTCAAAGTTATTTGTGGATCAGAGGATGCTAAGATGGATCGTTTTGATAGACTTTGCCAAGCTGCCCTTTGCAGGAGTACTGCAGTTTTATCATGGGGGAGGGCCCACTTCTCCACAGCCTCCTTGATCTTTGGACTTTTACCAGATGAGGGATGAGAATGGATCTTACTGGCAAGCTAGTTTTCCTTTTTCTTATGTGTAGGACCAAATTTCTTTTCTCATAGCTATTTTTCATTATGTTGTTGGTAGGAGACAGTTTGTGAGCTTGTGGTTAGATTGACCCAGGTTCACATCATGCCCCAATCCCAGCCTCTGACATGGAACGGCAAGGATAAGGACTGCAGTGTTGACATCAACAGATGTACTGAGCTCCTATTTTTGACCAGAAGTAGTGCCTGGCACACTACATGCCTCCCTCATTTCTTTATGCCTGATAGGATATACCTCTCCTTCAAGCTGAGCTCTGGAGAGAACCCTGAACCAGATCCTGAGCAACTATAAGTTTCCCTCTGCTCCCACATGTCTCTGGCCACCTTTTGCCACCCTCTCCTGTGGTCGGTTGACCAGTTGGCCCCTGGAGCTCAGTCAACAGATGCCTTAGGGTGGGAACAGTATGCATGGAGCTCAGTCAATAGATGCCTTGTTTTTAGGGTGGGAACAGTATGCATGGTCAATTGATTGTCTGCACTACCTTGCACTATAGATCTTTTGGCAAGAAGCAGGTATTTTGTGCCACCAAGTAGATGCTGAAATGCTGTCCTTTGATGGTCATGACCCAAAGAGCTGGGCTTCAGGATGTGGGTAGGACTCTGGACTTTAAGGGGTTTGAGGCTGGGGCCTGTTTCTGCTTGAGCCATTTGTTTGGGTCCCTGCGACAGCTCTTGGTCACTGAATGACCTAGTTATGATTACACCTCTGTGTGCTCTCTGCCAAAGGCACATAAGGTGGTCTGTTAATCCCACTGCCACAGCTTTGTGTAGCATGTGCCAGGTGTTTCTTCTCTGGGGTTGTCTGAGACTACTTTCACTGGGATGGGACCAATGAGGCTGAAAAGGGCTCTGTTGATGGTTCTTACTGGGTCCTCCTTCACCCTCTTCTCTTCTGTTATGTGTATGTGTTTGTGAGGGGTCCCCAGTATTGGGGATTGACTCCTGGGCTTTTCCACTGAGCTATATCCCCCAGAATTTTATAAAATTTAATTTCAAATGGGGTCTCTAATTTGCTGAATTGCACAAACCTGCTTCCCAGAGTTCTGTGGAGCTACTGCACCTGAATGTCTGTTGTGAGACTGGTATGGTGGTGAGGTTCCCTGGGCCTTATGGTGAACAGAACTGGTCTTATTCTGCCAGTGCATCCTTGCTTCTCTACCTGTCTGTTGGTGGCATGTGGAAGGCAGGAGTGTGGAATCAGGGTACATTGGGCTCCTCCCATGAAGTATACCCCTTCCATGACCCTCTTTCCACTGGTGTGGTGAGGCACTCTTCCATACCACTTTAACTCCTCCTCTGGTCAGTGGAAGGGCATGCTTTTTACCAGGTGTCTTATTTCTGGGTTGTAGTCTCTCATCTGTACACAGCAGCCCCCATGTTATATCCATAGGCAGAGTTGAGCAGGAGGGGGCCCACAGTTTCCACTACAGCTCTCATCTTCCAATAACCATTCCTAATTGAGCAAGGGTCCTCCAAGGTGGTGCCTGCCACCACAGAGGTAAGGTTGGCCTATTTTTATGGTTTATGTCTAGATGTCCCTGGAAAACCTCATGCAGTCATGGGGGAGAGGTTTCAAGATGGTTGAATCTAAAGTTTGTGAATGATTCATGGTCCAATGCAGGGATTAAGGCTTTGAGTGTCTAGGGTAGCCTGCATACATTATATGGAACAGAAAGAGGTTTGTCTCCCCTCCCTTGTTGATTTTGCTGTCACCATGAATAGTTGTCCCTCTGCTATGTGCCACTCTGCCTTGGAGTCAGTAAATTGTGGGCTGAAACTTCTACAAACTGTGAACTAAATAAACCTTTCCTCCTTTAACTTTAGGTGTCAGGTGTTTTGTCTTAGCAATGAGAGAAAAAATAACTAAGACAAGTGTCAAGAGGAGGGTTCCAGTCCTGCCCACTGAAAGTGACTCTCTAAGTGCTAGTGAGGTCATTACTGCTGTAAGCTCTAATGCAATGACACAGGGCAGATTTGCCCCTGGGAGCATTTCACCTTGAATAGAGTTCTCAGGATGGGTTGTGGATGGAGAGTGTTTGGGTGTTGACTAAGTCTTGGGAACCTAGGTAGTGGGATTTGTGGGAGAATCAGAGGTCTCCAGGAGGCCAGCTGGATTCCAAATCATCCCAGGACTGCTCTCCTGTGTGGCAGTGGAATCTTATGTGTTTTCTTGGCAGCTCTAGCACTTGTTGTACTTCCCTTTCTGGGTCCTCTTCCTGCCTATCCTCCCTGCCCTTGTTGCTATTGATCCTAGTTGGTTGGACAGCATGGGGCAACCAGTGTGCAGTATTAGGGGGTCCAGCCCACGACTGTGGGGAACTGGTGTAGCCTGGCCTTTCTAGCTCCTCATGCAGTGCATTCTTCTAACTGTGATCACCTCTCTCACAGGTCTGCTGGGTATCTCAACCTTGATGGACACAGGAGAAGTCACAGGCAGAGAGAGGGATAGGCCTATGAATCTGCACGTTTCCTGCGAGGCCTAAGGGGTACCTCCCACTTGTGTCACTCATGCCATCTAAGGCATGGTAGTCACTTTTGCCACCCTCTGAAATATCAGGAGGCAGTTTATTCCCCCTGTAGAAGACAGGTAAACAGTTGTCCTCTCAATGTCTCACACCTGCCGGAAGCTTGGGGGGAGATTTTGGGGGTGGTGCCGGTGTCCTTCTCTTCCTCTAAGGACTGCCAAGGGTGGTGCTGGGTGTTCTGGCAGACTTTCTGAGTGGGCCATCTGCCACTAGGCTATCTGTTTTTGCAATCTAGAAGACATACAATAGGCTATTCTACATGTCAGATCAGGAACTTTTCAAGTGAGGTAGACTCCATTCTGTGTAAGACTGCCATTGCACTTGCTTTCCCAATCCTACTCCAATGGTCTCTAAGCCATAGTTACTTAATGCTCTTGTTAAAGCACAACTTAAAGAAGATGTGTGGAAATGCCCTGTTCTTTCTTATGAAAATAAAAGGGATCGGCTGAGATTGGTTCAGTCAGGCTGGAACTTTCCAAAATACTGTATATGAAAGAATCTAAGAAAATTGCTGAAGAGAATAAATATGAAACGATCTGAAACTACACAAATAATTATTAGGGGTCACTTAGGCTGACAGAGATCTATTGAGAACTGCAGAACTCTGAGTTCAAATCCTTGGCAAGTGTAAGGTTGTGAGTTTGATCCCTGGTAGCGGAAAAAAAAAATCCTTGTGCTAAAATACTCAACCAAACTAACTGAGTATATTTTCAAGCAGCATAAGGCTATGTCCTTGGGGAGACCCCAGTAACACCCCATGTCCACTACCTCCGTTAATGTCTGCTTGAGGAAAACACAGCACTCAACACAGGAAAACTGACTGTGTCCTAACCAATCGGGTCAGATCTTGACCTATATTTCTGAAACCTCTTATAAAAAGGATTTAAAGTTGAAAAAAAAATTTCTTGCAACTCATAATGAAGCTAGGCATTGAGACCAGATTTTGTGCCTGACTTCCTATGTAGCTTCACCTGACTCTTATTTTTCATAGTGATCAGGTGAACTTACTGTATTTTTCTTTTCTTTTTTTTCTTTCTCCCTCCCTCCCCCTCTTTCTTTCTTTCTTTCTTTCTTTCTTTCTTTCTTTCTTTCTTTCTTTCTTTCTTTCTTTCTTTCTTCCTTCCTTCCTTCCTTCCTTCCTTCCTTCCTTCCTTCCTTCCTCCCTCCCTCCCTCCCTCCCTTCCTTCCTTCCTTTCTTTCTTCTTTCTTTTTTCTTCATTATTATGAATTTAGTGATCAGTAAGAAGACTTTGGGGGCAGCTACCCCATCTAGCCTGTCCATTGTGTATCTGTCAGGAACTGCATGTGACAAACTAATGACTGGCAAGGAAACAGGTACTAATGTTCTTGAGATTTGCAGAACTGAAAAGCACCTCATGACTAGGTGATTAAGATAAGATGCATGTAATTTGACTACAAGCTTGTATCTATGAGACAGTACCTATTAGTATGGGATCACTCATCGCCTATGTAAATCACCCCTAAATCAAACTGCTGGCAAGATGGACTTTGGACAAGAACCCTTCATGTTTTTCATTCAGCCAGCTTTTTGAATAAATTTATCATCCTTCCCTTAATACCTTGTCTGTTGACTTAACTGGTCTGTCATGTGGCAACCAGCCAGGGTTGGGTCCACTAACAAGAAAGTTTCCTTGCCAGTCATTAGTTTGTCACATGCAGTTCCTGACATATACTATTTGAGAGTAATTTCTTTGAAATAACATAAAAAAGGATAAGGCTTGTCCTTCAGTCTTTGTAGGAAAATAGAATTCTTACTGAGACAACTGCAACAAATAGCTGGTCTAATTACTTTTACCAATCTTTTTTTTTTTTTTCACTGACTAAGCTCACACATTCCTTTGTCTCTTATTTTTCCCTTAAAACACACAAGTTACATCTGTACAAATCAGAATGGATCTCAGCTTTTTCCTTTAACACTAGTAGTTACTGAATAAAATCTACTCTTACTGCTTTAACTCATGACCAGCTGCAATATATCTTTGTCTTCACTAGAAGTGGAAATTCAAAAGACAAGGAAAGGAGTCAAGGAAATTATTTCTGTAAGACTAACTTCTGTGTGTCACCATTACAAACACAGTTGTAAGAGACATGTAGCTGCTGGGATTGGGGGGCCACATACTTTAAGTGGTATGCCTGACACAGGATGAATACAAGGTCTGGGCTGCATAAAAGATATAGAAGCCACTATTGAAGTCTCTGGGAAGTGTAATATTTGAAACAGAATGACACACAATGGCCTGGTCCCATTTTAGGACCACAGGTTTTTAACAAGTTGAATACAAGCATGAAACTGGCTACTGTCAAGATGAGGAGAACTTGCAGCACACAAAACAAATCCTGCAGTGTCCTCTGGAAGCTTCTGGCTGCACACATGGTCAGGTGCCCTAGGTATTCTGGGTAGTTCAGTGATTTTTTTTTTCCTACAAAGCCCTCATTGAGAAGGATCCTGGAAACTGCTGCTTCCGCAAAGACTCCAGGTAGTGCAGTTTGAAGTGAAGCCCAGGAAGTCTTCATTGTAGAGCCTCTGGGAACTACTGTCTGCATGCCAGGATTGATCAGACACAATGAACAGTGCAGTCTAGCACTTGATAGCATAGTCCTCAACAAAGAAGCTTTTGAGAACTGAGGTCCACAGGATTCTGTGTAGTGAAATCTGAATCTGATCTTGCATCTGACCACAATCCCAAGCCTTTCTATTGACCTTAAATCTTCACTTAACCTTGAACTAAAAACTAGATGACATTGAACTTGAATGTGACCTAAATCTTGAACTTGTTAAGCTTGCACATGTATATCCCATGATAGTGAAAGGGAATTTAAAATTTTAACTAAAGGCCTACCAAGAAAGCCCACCAAGTATGTCCTCTAAAGCCCAGCAGACATATCTGGGCAAGCCTGATAACAGAACTTCTTTGTGTAATCTCTGCTTTATTGCCTTTGTGTAACCAATAGCCTTATAATGTAGCTCAAGATATTCAAAGGCCTTTAGCAACCCAAAGATTCACCTGAACCTTCTATCATGATGCACTGAATCTGCCTTTGTCCTGCCCCCTTTCCTTTCCCATGAAAGCTCTGGAACCCCAAAGGGCATAACTTACTTTTAGAGGAGAAATCCCAGTCAAACCCACTGCTGCAAAAAACTGCCTCCTAAACTTCCTTGATGCCATTTCTTCCTGTGTTTGGTCTGTTTTCCATTACAATAGTATCCAATGTTCAAGTACCTACCCACAAAGAGCACTAAACTTATTCCATACATCTAACCATCTAACCATAATGATATAGATGGCACTCACTCAACCCTAAAACATAAATTATGTTAATGCCTATATCTAACATGTTTCCTAGACCCATACCCAAAACTAATACCCACTCTAACCCTCTAGCTCTGACCTTAACCTTAACCATAACCACAATCCCTACCCCAAACCTAACCCTATTCCTAATCCTACAACCCTAACTCCTAACTCTATATCCTTAACTTTCAATTCCTAATCCTAATCCTAATGTCAACAGGGTTCTGAGGTAGAGTTGGTTCTTGCTAGGATGAGTCTTCCCAGATCTGTGGAGAAAGTTCTGGAAGCTTCTTTGTCTCTATTTCTTGCCACGCATTAGGGGCCTTGGACATGGCCGGCCAGGTGGCACCTTATCCTTCCTTCCTGAGCTCCTTTCCGCAGCTTGCACTGGGGAAACACTCCATCCAGGGCAGTGTTCTAGATGGAAGAGGAGGGCCTGGCCAATTTGGAGCTTATTGGAAAGGGACAACATACAAGAGTTGCATGCATTTATCTGCCATCAGAACTGGTGCTCACTAAAGTTAAACCAGTGTGGGGTTCTTCCTGTGTGGCCTGGGCAGAATGCTGGACCTTGCTGAGTTATGGCAGAGCCTAGCAGTGCCTATTACACAGGCAGCGACACAGATTTGGACTGTAGGTTCCATAGCAGGCCACACGTGCAGTTTCTGATCTAACTGTGTAAGGTAGGTACAGCTTGGTGGGAGAAGTTTATATATGAACAACTGACCACGTGCACAATGGGCCAGTCACTGGCCATCTCCAAATTGAATTTGCCTTTGCAGGCCCCAAAGCCTCAAGCATGCGCAATAACTGCCAGGCAGAGCGCCAGTCCTTAACCCCTCACCTACAGAGCTACCTGGCTCACGGAGTGTACTGCGCAGGCGCACTGAACAGCGTCCGACCCTGGCTCGGGATTGGTCCAATCAGCCATCGAGTTGCGGCGGACGCTGAGGCGCAGAATATGGCTGAGAGGCCGGGACCTTCAGCTGAGGAAGCTGTGGGAGCCGCGGGGCTGGCCAAGGGTGTTGAGGGAGCTGAAGGTAGTGGCAGGGGCCGGGCTGGGCTAGAGAAGTGGCAGCGTTAGCTTCTGGGTGGGCCGCAGGCTGACTGCGCCACGGCCACAGTTCTGAGGTGACCGTGAGGTTTTTTGGGAGTAGATCCAGGGTGTGGGGAACGGGGGTTGCCCGGAGCCCGCCACTGCGTTTGACCTGTGCCGCTCCTTGGGATTCGGGGGTCTTCGCCACACGTGCCTCCTCAGGTTTTGAGTGAGGCGGAGGAGTTACCTAAGAATTACCGTTTCTCTGGGACCGATTTACTCACTACTGTGTGGGGGGGTCGTCAGGCGCCTGGGGGGGCGGGGCGGGGAGGGGAGGAAGGAGGCGGGGCGTCCCTAGGCAGGGGTGTGCGGCCTGCTGACAGAGCCCGGGAAACCCGAAGACCCCGTGAAGCAAGAAAACCACGGTGTGAAACGTAACGTCTGAGAGACCACAACTGTATCTAAGAAGGGTGGGGGCAGGTGGATGTGTTATTTTTAAAAAATCACAAATAGCTGGTGACAGTGGCTTCCTTGAGGAAGAGGAATTGGAAAGCTGATTTGAGAGGAGAGTGTAGAAGGGTACACTACTGTGGGTTTCTTACCATGCTTTCTATATATATATATATATTTTTTTTTAAATTGGAAGATTTTTTTGCTAACTTTTAGAATTTTAAGATGACATAAATTTTTTTTTTTTTTTGGTACCGGGAATCGAACTCACGATCTCGCGCCCACCACACAGGTGCTTACACTGCTGAGCTAAATCCCCAGCCCATAAATATTTTTCTAAACTTTAAAAAATACAAAAATAAGCAAAAGTTTCTGTGTGAAAAGTACACATCTTTCCTATTCCCTGATTAGCCAGTCCTATTCTCTGAAATAAGCACCGTCTAGTTTGTGTGTGTGACTTTAAGAATTATCTAGAGATAGTACACGTGTATCTATTTAATGACAGTTGTATCTTTTAGCTCTGCAGCTACAGAAGATATGTCACTTTGGACTTAACCTTTTAGGATGTCTTCATGTTGACATGTTATGTGTAACACATATTAATCAAGCTTCTTTTACTGGCTGTGCAGTATTTGATTGTATGGATAAATCATAAATCCTCTATTATAGGCATTCAAGTTGTTTCTTGTTTGTGCTTTGACAAATATTGCTTCCGTGTCATTGAACATGTGTTTTGCATACTTCACTGAGGACATTTGTTGCATAAATTCCTGGAAGTGGAATTTATCTTCAAAATGTTGATCTAGTCCTCCAAAATGTTGCATCAATTTCCAAAGATTCTATCAATGAATATGAGAACTTTTTTTCATACATCATCACAAATGCTGGGCATTTTCACATATTAATCTTTACCAGTCTTCTAGATGTAATACAATAATTTTTAATTCTTTAATCATGACTGAGATTGTATCTATATTTTTTTTGAGGGGGGCAGGGTCTCTCTATGTGGTTGAGACAGGCCTTGACTCACTATATAGCCCAGGCTGGCCTTGAATTCACTATGTAGCCCAGATTGGCCTTGAACTCATGGCAATTCTCCTTCCTCAGGCTCCTGAGTGCTTGGATTATAGGTACTATGTCTGGTGATAGCATATGTTTTTAAATATTTTTAGTTATTTATGTAATTTTTGTTAACTACATTAGCATTCTATTACTATAACAAAATACTTGAGGCAATTAAAAG
The DNA here is from genome assembly GCA_004027455.1 of Hydrochoerus hydrochaeris. Classification (NCBI taxonomy): domain Eukaryota; kingdom Metazoa; phylum Chordata; class Mammalia; order Rodentia; family Hydrochaeridae; genus Hydrochoerus; species Hydrochoerus hydrochaeris. Next base: position 288,625 of record PVLA01001741.1, on the reverse strand, counting down.
AGAAAAGGTTTATTTTGGCTCAGTTTTGGTGATTTAAATCAATGGTTGGTTAATTATGTCAATTTTGGGATTATGGCAAGGTACTACATCATGGCAAGAACACATAGTAGAGAAAGCTGCTCATTTCATGCCAACCACGATGCAAAAGTGGGGAGCTGGGCCCAAATATCTCTTTCAAGGACATTCCCCATTGACTGAAAGACTTCTAATTGAGCTTTACCTCTTGAAGATTTCATCACCTGCTAATAGCACTATCTGGGGACAAAGCCTTTACCATTTGGGCTCTAGGGAGGACAGTTATGCAAACCATAGTACTGTTCTTTTCTTCGCTCTTCTGTAAATATAGGTACTTATGTTTCTTGTATTGATTGTAAGACTAAACTTTTATTATTATGTATTTATATTTTTCTGTTTCTAGTGTTTTCAGTACTAGGGATTCAATTCAAGGCCTTTTTATTGAGTTACATCCTTAACCCCTTTAAAAATTTTTTTGTTTTGAGACTAAGTTGATAATTTGCGCAAGCTGGGTTTCAACTTTTGTTCCTTCTGCCTCAGCCTCCCAGAGTACTGAGATTACATAAGTGTGACAACATTTCTGGATTTCTATATGTTTATATTTTAGTACATTTATTAGTCTGAGTGATTTTTGAATTAGAATTTCTAGAACTCCCTAATTGATAATGCCACCTTCCAGTTAGTAATTTTTCAATTTATATTGTTTTTTTTATACCCTTCTTTTTTTCTTTTTCACACATTCTTACTTTAGGAACTTTGACCCAACTTTGACCACATGAATGTGAGTACACCTCTACCTTCAGCTTGAGTTTTGTAAAGGGGATATCTGTGGCATCATTGCACCATGGAGGGAAAGGCTGACCATGGAGTACTCAATTTGTCTCTTGCATATTTTCTGCCTCACAAGAAAGTAGCACAGGCTCTGCTTTGGCTAGAGACCTGCCCTCTGCCCACCTCAGTTCCAGCCTAAGCTATTGAATTCTTTGCCTGACTTTTTATCCTGTTGGGTTTTGAAGTATATGGTTTTGTTTCCATAGGACAGGACATATCCACACAGAAAATTGAAGACTTGATGGACATAGTGAAAAAACTGCAGAAAGGTCCTGTGTCTCTTCTGTGTATAAAATTTAGCCTGAGGTATGAGGTCAGGCATATGTGGGTTCAGTTCCAGGTCCCACAGTTTACAATGTTCAGGGATTATCCTGTTCAGTTTTGCTTTCTCTTAATATTGAGAATTTTCAACTAAAGTAGTGCCTCCATGATTCAAAATTACATGAGTATAAGAGGATAGAAAGTAAAATGTTTTCCTAAAATCCTGTTCCAAATCTTTTGCTGTTCACTTATTTGACTCCTATGGCACTCTTTACATTCAGACATTTTCACCTATACCCTCTTTTCTTCCACTCACTTTCTGCTACCCTTTGATTGCTCACCAGACTCTTTCCAATCATATTCCCTCTTCAAGGAAGGCCTTTGCAATGACTACTCCCCAACCTCAACACCTGCCAGAGATCTGCAGGACTGGCCCTCCACACTTGATGTAGAGTCTACAAAATACTTTCCTATATGTGAGAAGTGCTTCCTGTACCTTCATGCTTTAACCCTTTGCACCCCACTTCATTTCTCTTTATTCCAAGTACCGTAACTTGACCCATATATTTATTGTTCTGTTCCTTGTTTCTTTGTGAGCCCATGAATCTATGCACAGGAGATACTCATTAGATTTATGTGGAGTGAAAACAGCAGGGACATAGGCATATATCACCTCCTCCTGCTCTGTCATCAATTTAGCCTCCTTTTCTCCTTACAGTGGACAGTCTTGAGCCCCGGATTGAGTTTCTGATTAACCGGATTAATGAGGTTCAACAAGGTGAGTTTAGGGACATTGGCTGCCTTTCAAGACAAACTACATGGTTTGCCAGGCCCAGAAGTGAAAATATAGGGACCCTTGTGAAAAATGTCTAGATGTATTATGACAGTAGTTGTAGAGCATTAAGTATAAATACAGAGGCCCTCTGCATGTAGTTATTATAGTCACATACTGTATAATCTGACCCTACTACCTGAGCTCAGCAAGAAGGGCCTGGATTCAGAAAATCTTATTTCTTGCTCTGTAAAACCTGGACCCTTCTAGATTTGCTTGAAGACAAATGTGAAATGTCACCCTTTGCAATAAAGTCTTTGAACCTAGTGCAAATGGAGGCTCCAGTCATACAATGTTTGTCTTTCTGATCTTTGATGAAGCAAAAAAGAAAGCCACTGAGGAGCTGGGAAAAGTCCAGTTTGTCTGGGATGCCCTGCAAGAGGAACTGGGCTCATGTAAGTGAGCTGGGGATCACCTGGGGTCCTCATTGTGTTCCTAGCTTCTCCTACGTGAATACTTCAGACACTCAGCTATCTCACTACAGCCAAGGACCTTACCCTTTCTCCAGCTTCATGTCCTTTTAGTCTCCTCATCTCCTGGTAGAAGTGTTCTGGAAATTCTCTCTAAGCATGCTCCTGCCTCAGGGCCTGTGTCAGAAGCTGCCTGTATTTCCCCAAATACTAGCACAAATCCTCAGAGAGGTTTGCTTTAGTCATCTTCCCTAAAGACACTAATCTGTACCTTGTTTGGTCTTTCCTTCTTGATGTGTTTCTAGTACTTATTAGCATTGCACAAAGTCCTCAGGGATGCCATTTGTTAGTGCCAAGGCCTTTTGTTCTTATAGGGATTATGAATAACAGAGGGGCTTACAATGAGGGATCCATGTTTGGGTTGTGAATGGAGTTGTATTTGGCCTCTCAAGTGACTGTCTCTGATGTTGCCATGGGTGGTGCCTCATGCCTGAACATTCTCTATATTTCCTAGTACATGAAGAGAAAGCACGTCTAAAAGAGATCTTGAACAAAAAGCAAGGTATTATCAGTCTTTTTTTCTCTAGGCTTTTTGTTACCCCACAGAAGCCCACCCTCCCTATAGTTACTGAAACTAGAAATCTCCCAATCTTGTATACTTCCTGTGTCTTCTACTAGCCCCAGAAAATGTCAAAGACTAGTCAGACATCCACAGATCAGATGTCATCTGGTTCTATTTCCTCTGTGCAAAACTGATACCTTGACAGGCTCTCACATTGTTCTGTTGTTCTCCCTGTAGAAAACCTGAGGATACTTCAGTTGCATTGTCAGGAGAAGGAAAGTGAGGCACAGAGGTGAGAGAACATGCCAACATTAGTTTCCCTAAACCTGAGCCTCATAACCCCACTTGTGGAAATGGACCTGAATAGAGAGGGAGAGAAAAAGGCCTGTAGCCACCCTTCTGGGGAGTCAGTCAGAGAACATGGCTGAGAACTGCCTTTTTTTGCAGGAAGCAGACTTTGTTGCAGGAGTGTAAGGAGAGGATTGCTTCGTTGAACTTACAGATAGAGGAGGAGAAGAACAAACAGAGACAGCTGAGGTAAATTCCAGTGTATAAGTTCTGTGAGGAAGGTCAATTAGGCCTACAGGTGGAGTGATATCAGAGATGGGTTAGAGTTGCTGTCTGAGAAGAGCCCTGGAAGACCAGTGTGGTGAAGGTGATCCACATGGAGCAGAGGACGTAGCAAAGCCCCTCAGGGCTTTCTGTGAAGATCCTTGGCATTGGCCAGACTGTATGATCTCAGCTCATGGCCCTCATGCCTGTGTGGTTGACTCCTAGGTTGGATTTTGAGGAACAGCTGGAGGCTCTGATAGACCAGCATAAGGATCTTTGGGAGTTTCATGTGAGTCACTCAAAACCGTGCTTTCCATCTGTACACTTTATTCTGTGAAAGCCTTGGTGGTCCTACTGTCACTGTCATCATTGCCTAGAATCCAGGCCCTTGTCACCACCCTTGAGCCTCTCATTGTCTTCACTGTTGATCTTTTCATTCATCCAGGCTGTCCTCCTGTGTCCATTCATTGGTCAGGAGGAACCATGATGAAGCCAAGGTGGAGTCATCCATTGATGTGTTTGGGACTATCACAGATACAGAGTAGACAGTGGGGAACATGCAGCCAATATTTGCCTTCAGGAGATCTTAGATACAAGATAAGAAAACAGAGATGAATGTCAGGATGGAATGGGTCAGTGAGGAGGCAACAGAGGCCAAGGGTGGAGGGAGGAGCTGCAGTGCTATGCTGGTAACCAAATTTCCAGATATGCAGCCCAGAATTAGCGGTTTATAGGTTCTTTCTTAGTCTTACTTTCCCCATGACCTATTTCCAGGTGAGAGAGGTCCAGAGGGAGGGAATGACTGGAATGGCAGTAAAGATATGAGATGTGCTACAGGAGTAAATGGCAGGATCCAGCTCCAGACAGGTTTTTCTGAGGCCTTGGGAAGTCAGGAAATGTGGACAGGTCTTTTTTCTTCCCCTTTCAGAGGCCAGAGCAGTTGGCGAGGGAGATTTGTGCCTTGGACTGCAACAAGGAACAGCTGCTCAAGGAAGGTGAGCCCAGAGAAGGGGGTGGCCTTGATCCGTCCTTGTCTGTCTTCTCTTGTTCACTGTCTTGCCTATTGCAGAGAAGCTGGTCAAAGTGAAGCTGGAGGATGTGAAGCATCAGCTCTGCTTCCTGTGTGGGCCTGAGGGGTCCTCTGCCTTCACTGAGGCACTCTTCCTCCGCAGCCCGGAGGCAGCAGCAGCAATGTAAGACGAGGAAGAAGGGGAAGCAGGAGGAGGGAGGAGTTGGTGCTCACCCCATACCTCTCCACCTCAGGCAGCTGTTCAAGGAGGAGAACAGGAAGGCCGAGGAGCTCTTGGAGGCTGCAGCCCAGCACCATCAGCAGCTGAAGCAGAGGTGCCAGCAGCTGCAGGAGAAGCGGCAGAGGTGGACCTGCAGCCCTTGCCCCTACTTCTCCTCAGGAAGGTGGTTGAGGGGTCTTTGCTTCCCACTTAGGCTCTGTATATTCTCACTCTCTTTTCTTCTGTACCCCTTCGGTTCTTTTCTCCATGCTACCCTTCTCCCCACCCCTTCTGGATAAGGCTAAAAGAAGAACTGGAAGAGTATATGATGCACGCCCAGAGCATGCAAGTGGAAGGGGCTGTTCCACAAGGAGTGGTGAGTCCTTGAATCCAGTGGAAGGGAACTGAGATAGCTCCTCAAGGAGTGAAGAGGGTTCTGCCAAGGGCATTGCCAAGATGAAGGCAGGTCCCAGGGTGATGGGGAGGGGTGGGAAGGGATGGCATGGGTATGTGGGTGGTAGAGACTGCCACTGTGGTCCCTGACTTTCCACAGGCCAGTTCCCAAGGTCCCGCTGTCTTTGAAGAGAAAAATTCAGAGCTTCCCACCAGAGAAGGCTTGATACCCTCGTAGGCCAAGCAGATGCTTTTTGCCCCAGCCTCATCCCATGGTGCTGCAGGAATTAAAAGCACTATTTTGATCTACCTCAGTTGAATCTGTGAGGGTTGGGTGGTTGAGCTCAAAAACCCAGGAACTGGGTGAAACTGGTGGAGCCATAGCCTGACTCTACCTCTTGCTCTGCCTCTGCTCAAAGTCCACCCTGCAGGTACTCAGTTAATGCTTTCCCAAATTCCTTGTTTCTAGTATGCTCACCCCTATTGTCTGACACACTCTTCTGGCCCCAGGCAGAATGATACATTTGTGGACATTCTCAAAATGGGCTTGAATGCTGGGGGATGGGGAGTTGGGCAGTGGTGCCTGAAATACACCTATGATTATTTAAATCAATTCCCTTAGATAGGCCTGAATTGTCTACACTCTTGTAAGTAATAAATGAAAATAAATGGTTCGGAGCCATTCAGTTCCATGCGGTAGCCGCCTCCCCCCCCCACCCTGCCGGCAGCTGAGAAGAAATATAACTCAAGATTGTGTTTAGTATGCATAAAAACACTTGTAGCCAGGAAAATATGATATCAGAAATGCTCTGTGTGTAAGAATTCAATCAACTAGGACTTAAAAGTTGTACATCAGAGGCATGCTTCACATCCACTAAGATGTGACTACCCAGTTGGGGCTAGTGATGGGAGCCACAGTCTGCTTCTCTTGGGTTCAAATACAGTAAATGGATGATAGGGGGATTCCTTCTCTTAATATACTGGGTAGACTAGAGACACCATGGATGGAGAGAAAGATCAAGAAAGGCTGTCAAACTAGGGAATGTTATTTCTATGGAAGAACACAGGGACATGGCAAGTTGGGAAGTTCTTTACTCAATCCAGGACTTTGTGCAACAAACCTAAAACTTGATTTCAGTTCTTTATGAGATGAGGTTACTCAGATCTGTGGTATAAATGAACTGACAATACCTCATCAAAATGACTCTCATATTAAGAGAAATTTAGATATGTGGCAATAAATTTATCATATTTAAAAATTGATTCAGTCTGATGATGAGAAGGATATAATATTCATTGATGGGCCACAAAAAGCCAAATAATTAGTTCAGTTGAATAAATTGCCTTTGTCAAAAAGTCACCTATTTATGGAAAAAAAGTAGAAAATAACTTTATACTTATGAAATGTTTATAGGACTTCATGTTGGGAGTAATTTATGAATATCATATTCAAATTCTATTAATAGTATTTGGCATTCTAGACAATAAAATGATTAAAGTTATATGAATTTATTGCATGCTTTAGGAATCTAAGTGAAATAGAGAAATTGCAGAATGGCTAAACCGATGTACAAGTTTGCTAAATACAAATCCATATTAACTGGTTAACTATCTGGATACCAGAGTGTAATGCTTAGGGGTCTGTAGTTTATGAAGGAAAATGATCTAACACAACAGTAACGTTAAGGATGTACATCCACTGAGAACAAGCGTACTAGCCCCAAACTGCTTCCCATTTCCCTCTTTGCAGGTCGTGCCAGAGTGCATGTCCTCCCTCAGATACAATCACAACCATGTGGAGACAAAAGATGTTTAAAAAAACTGAGGTAGTTGGAATATATAGTAATCTAACAACATCTTTGGGAGAATCTTACTGGCATTTAAAATCACCATACTGTATAATAATGCTGACATATTAAGACTTGGAGCTGTTTAAGATCGACAAGAAAGATGCCAAAAGAGAAGAGCCCTTGAGTAGAGCTTATTTTGAAAGACTTCTACCAAACAAGACCAATGGGGGTGGGGGAAGGAAGTTGCAGCAGGAGAGGCAGACTCATTAGAGAGAAAGGGGATCCGGGATATGATGGATTTAGAATCCAGGCCACACCAGGAAGGTTCACCTTCTTATGTAAAGGCCACTCGCATTTGTCCCAGGATTTCAAGACTGCTGTCAGATGATGCTTCTGGTAGTCCTCCCTGTTCCTCATTTTTACCTTCTCAAAAAGTATTGTTTATTGTGGTCATCTTGCACACACTAAACTCTTGTGTACTGGATATGGAGCAGGCAGCTGGTTTGTATTTTTAGGTCACTAGTCTTTGCATCAAGAGAAGGTACATCTAGACGTGATACAGGTATGTATGGAACCATTCAGATATCCTGGCTTTGAGTGCAAATTGAATAAATGGGACTTAGGGTTGTCTCCCTGGGTAGGATGTAAAGTTGAGCTATATATGGGAAAAAAGCAATTCCAGTATGCAGTGACCACTGCCCATTCATTTTCAGCACTGCTGTGTGTGTGTGTGTGTGTGCACATGCATGCATGTGTGCATGTATGTGTGAGGGGATGTTTTGGCAGTGGGAGTGAATTGGGCTACTTGTAAAAGATTTAAGAGCTATCATCTGGATCATTGCCTTCTTTTGCCAATAGCACAATGATCAGCAATGTTCCACAAAGGCCATTTCATGAGAGTGATCCCGAAAGGACCTTGATTCAAACCTTGAATGTGTAAGCCACTCAGAAGCTAGGGTTTTAGTCACCGAAGTGTAATCTGGATCACTGTAAATACCTTGAGAAACCCAGGATAATCACATAAGTGAGACACTACTTTCGTTTACAGAGGGCACTACAGATCCATGGGATGGCCTGGTGAAATTTAAAAATAAAGGTGAATGACTAGATTGGCAGAATAAAGTTTATGGTGAATCCAGGTTCATTCCAAGTGCACAAATATTTGAGAACAATAGTACATGAACTACTTGATTTATTATTTTGGGTTAGAAAAGGCCACTCTAACTGAAACTTGGTATCCAGAAATAATATAAGTTAATGTTGAGAAATTTCAATACATATAAGTCATATGCATCATATGACACATGACATTTTAGTCAATAATGGACCGTGTATGTAACAGTGGCACTATAATATGTAGTTAAACAACTCTGATCATCTAGTGAACATATAGTTGGAGAGGCAAAAAAGGAGAAAAAAAAACTTGAAAAAAATCCACAGATTTATGTTAGAAAAAGAATTGGGTGATATTACTCATTATCCTATGAATACGGACATATGCACAGGACTCCACAATAGCATTTCCTCTAAAATGCCTCTTGTTTACATATGCTTGAATTTCATAAAGACCATGCATTTTGTAATCCTAGGTTTTTGTTCCACATTGTAAAGGGGGAAATGTGCACAATATATGTTGCAGTACACTGTTCTAGCATTTGTTCCCAATGATACACCTTTATATATACCCCTGTGAAGTTCACTCCCACAGTGACAATGGACTTTGCTACATCAGTTGATGGGATATGGTAAGTCCCTGACTTATGAAAATTCGAGTTGTGAACTTCCACAGATATGAATGAGCTGTGCACTATGAACAATTGTAAATGTGAACAAATCATGGAAGTAGCTCATTGTCTGCCAGACAGTCACCATTGTGCTTCTGCGTGCTTACTATACAGTGTACTGTACAGTAGTACAGTGCTCAATCAGAGCCCAGGAAGTCTGGAAGCAAGAAAAGAAGTGGTGATATGGAAGATCCTTCTAGGAAGTGCAAAGCAATGCACATTGTATATTTGTGTTAAAAGTATATAAGACTCACTTTGTGAGATTTAGGAAAGAATCTAACATATGAATATTCTCCTGGAATATAACTCAAAGCTAGGGACTTACTGTGTCAGTAAATGGTGTGCAAATACAGTTATAAAAAGTACCCACTGAAACTTGCCTTCTTGAATATTTTCATCATTTGAAAAGTCTGTTTGCCTCTTGTACAAGCATGGTCTATCGAAGAACCACCAGAAACCACCGCACAAGAAGCCAGCCTCAGTTAATGGACCAGGTAGCTAAGTCTTATTTAGAATTCCCAGTAACACTGGTATAAGAACTGTAGCTGAATCTGGCACAAAAAGCTGAAGCATAAAATCATGCTGTTTTTGTTTTTAAACCCAATAAAGTTTTGTTGATGGATTACACATCAAATACTAATTGATGTATCTAAACTCTCAGTATTAAATGTTTTTAACATTGCTAAGTGGGGGAGAAATGATTGAATTATATGCCAGATATAATCAATAGAACTTAATCACCACTTGTAAAAGGTTTTAGGAGTACCAGAAATGTCAAACTAAATGGACCTTAGTGATGCAACTAGCCCTGAAAGGCCATATGAATCATAGTCAATTCAGGGAACTATAATGAAACATCTTAGACTGTATAATTTATGAAGAACAAGAATTTATTGTTCACAGTTCTGGAAAGTGGGAACTTAAATATCAAGAAGGAAGGAAGAACATTTTATCAGTAGGGAAATACCATTATTAGAGCTTCAAGGTATATCCTAATTTTTAGATGAAGTACATAGAACCTAATAAAAGGCTTTCAAAAAGAATATATGGTTTGACTATTGGAACTCTTTCATGGCACTAGTTATTGGGGATCCCTGCAGTGGGTTCCAATATCCTGCATGGAGTTATTTACAGCGTACAGTGGGAAAAAAAAAAAAAGAAAAAAGCAAGAGACAAATTAGGGATGCAGGAAGGGATCTAGGATGATCAGGTATTTTTTGGGAAAAAAAAGGCCACAAGCCACTCAGAACCTTGAAATTTACTTATTATATTGTTGCAGAAAGACCAATATCAAACAAGATGGGAGACTGTTTGCACTGAGAAATCTAGAAGGCAACCAGTGGGCTGGAGAACAATTAACAGTTTCCAAATCACCAACCAGGAGCCAGCTTTGAGTTCAGTTTAAATACAGTTTGCAAGCATAAAGTGCAAAGCAGATGGCAGGTTATGATATGATTGGTTACATGAATTAAGTTGTATATTGCCAGGCAAAGGAATTCTAAACACATATACTTAAAAGGAACTGTTTATCATATCATAGGAACATCCTGGGGATGTGGGTGGAGGTTCAAGCAGAGCAAGCAAAGTTAAGAGTGTCCTTGAAGTGTCCTTGGTTGGGTTTCTTCATCCCAACCAAAGTCTTGAAATCAGTTGGAAGTAATATATTCTTTTAACTAAGGGAAACACAAGCTGAGAATAGTCAAATTTGCCTAGCACATTGTAAAGCAGCTGTACCCAGACAAGCCTGACTGAATTCAGCAGAATGTTTATGTGACAGGCAGCAGGAACATAGGCTACTATTTGACTTTAACTTGCTATAATATTTCTATAAGTTTGTTATTCTGCAACTGTGCCTTTACTAACCATGTAATTATGCCCTGAAAATATCCGATTTAAGGACAGTGAGTGAAGGTCAGTGGGTGGTTACAGGATCAGTAATGGTGACCAAGGAGATCTAGTAAGAAGAACAAAGCCTTCTTGCAAGGACAAGGATAAAGAAGAGATGGGGGGATAAGGAAAGTTTTGTTTCTCCAGGAGTCTTTATCTTGCCTTGTGAGCACCACAGAACTTATTAGCTCCAGGGCTTTCAGCTGTGACTAGAAAAGAGTGGTTTCCCCATTCCAATCTAACTAAAGGGCAGGACAGGAACAGCCTCAAATATCCCCTAGACTCAATTTATAATTCATGATTCCTAACATTTGGCCAAGAGAAAATGGGTTATAAAAATAGACTTACTGGGAATTTGTGTAGTGATATCTGACACAGACTTTAAAACAACTGTGCTTAGTACATTCAGAGTTAAGCCACCATGGGCCCACCTCTCGGCCGGGAACACCTGGGACCGCCCACCCCCCCCACGACCACGACAGAGCTGCCCTGGACCACTGCTGTGTTGCAGGCCTGCCCCTTGGCCTGGCATGCCTGGGAGGCCCCTGGCATGCCTGAGCTGCCTTGGACCGCCACCACAGACCCGCCCCTCGGCCCAGCACCCCTGAGTCACCTTGGACCACTGCTGTGGGCCCACCCCTCAGCCTGGAAAGCTTGGGATGCCCCAGCATGACCCAGACACTTGGAACCACTGCTGCAGCCCACAGTAGGCCCAGCATGCCTGTGCTGTCCTGGACTGCCGCCTTAGGTCTGCCCCTTGGCCCAGCACACCTGGAACATCCCTGACTGACACTGTGGACCCGCCCCTGCACCCAGCACACTTGGGATGCCCACACCACTGCTGCAGGCCTGCCCCTTGGGGAACCCCTCCACCTCCTGGGCCTAGGACTGCCATTGATCTTTGGCTCCAACCCCTTCTCCTAGAACCTTGGAGTACAGTGGATTATCATGCTGGCTCAATGGGAGACTCAAGAACTCCTCACCCAAACAGAAGACCTCAGCAGGCTCCAGTCAGTGTGGTGAGTTTATACCTAATATACAGGTCTGTAGTGTGGTAAATAGGAGCAGAAGTGTAGCTCCCTCCAACTGTAAGACCTTGGTGAACCTGGCAAGAGAGTGGGTAATCCCCTCCTCCACACAGAGAACATCAGACAGGTTGAGAAGTGCACCAATAAGGCCTACCCCAACTTGGAGAAAATTAAAAGAGCTTATGAGACACCCAGTGACACAGTAGGGCCTCAGCTGACACAAACACTATAGACAGGGAGATCAGGTAAGCAGCAACAACCTGAAGCTATAGCAACAGCAGGAACTAAGAGTTGACCTACATCAATACTTCTAGGTTAGTTAGCCCAGGAAGAATATAAGACTCACTCTCCTGCAGACCCTGCAGGAGGAATTGAGGTGACTGACTCTCCTCTTCATTGTGGTACCCAGCAACTGGACAAACATCACACACAATAGGACTCTAAAATTCACACTATGGACAGTTGAGACTGTTGGGATTGAAAGACCAAATATTTACCCAAAAGGTGAAAATGACAAAACGAAAAGGCAAAATGCAATCTCAAACATGTAGTCGATCAGGAGCAAGTACAGGTGACATTGAAATAGAGGACTTTAAAAGTCATACACCAGAAATCTCTGAAAAGACAGCAAATGAAGTAAAGAAACAAATTCATGAGACTATAGAGGAAATCAAATTAGAAATAATGTCTTATGTAAAGACAGAAATAACAACCTTAGTAAATGAGTTGGTCAACATAGCTAGAGAAGAAATAGATAAAAAAAATACAGGAGCATAGGAAATTGATTGAAACTTTGAATAAACAATGTAGAAAACAAGCAGAATCCATGAAACAAATTCAAAGAGATATCTTGTATTGAAAGCTGGAAACACCATTTAAATGAAGCTGAGGATAGAATTTCAGACCTTGAGGACAGGATCGCAGATAGTGACCATGAAAGGGTAGAACTTATAAAAACGAAAAAGCAGCATGAAATGACAATCCAGCAGCTTCAAGAAGATGCCAAGAGAAACAATATAAGACCAATAGGCATCAGTGAAGATGCAGGAGTCAATGCAAATTACATAACTAACTAGAAACAGAAGTAATAGCAGAAAATTGCCCAAACATGGGGAAAAAGTCTGATATATAAATAAGTGAGGCATACAGAATGCCAAACAGCCACAACCAACATAAATCTACATCCAGACACATAATAATTAAGATCCCAGACATACAGCATAAAAACAGAATACTAAAAGCAGTGAGATAAAAGACACAACTTACATATCAAGGAAAGCCCATTAGAATCACGGCAGACTTTTCACCACAAACTTTCAGGTTAGGATAAGCTTGGACTGAAGTACTTAAATCCCTAAAAGAAAACAACTTTCAGACTGATGTACCCAGCAAAACTGTATTTCAAATTTAATGGAGAAACAAGATACTTCCATAACAAAGAACAATTGAAGACATTCATGTCCACCAAACCAACCCTAGAAATAGTACTGAAAGAGATACTAGATAGAGATAAAAATGACCACAATCTCTAGAACAATGACAGAAAGAAACTACCAGGCTGGACAAGAAATTAAACAAGGGAGAAAAGCAGGAAACCAACAACAGGAACACAACATGACAAAGTCAAGCCAGTACATATTAGTGATATTCATAAATGTAAATGGGCTCAATACACCCATCAAAAGAAACAGGTTGACAGACTGGATCAAGAAACAGGACCCCACAATATGCTGTATACAAGAAACACATCTGACTCAAAAAGAAACTCCTAGGTTAAAAGTCAAAGGGTGGAAAACAGTATTCCATGCAACAGGAACCCAGAAAAAAGCAGGGGTAGCTATTCTGTTTACAGACAAAGTGAACCTGAAAGGATTAAAAGAGATAAAGAAGGCCACTACATACTTGTAAGTGGAAAACTACAAGAGGGAGAACTAACAATTAAAAATATAAATGCACCAAATACAGGAGCACCCACCTATATAAGACAAATACTAATGACATGAAAAACCAAATGCATAGTTGCACTAGGAGAGCTTAACACCTTACTGTCACAAAGAGAAATCAACTAGACAAAAAACAAAGAAATAACAGATCTCAATCATAGCTGTGAGTGAATGGACTTAGTGGATGTTTACAGAGTGTTCCACCCAACCACATCAGAATATACATTCTTCTCAGCTGCACATGGAACATTCTCCAATATAGACCATATATTAACCCATAAAGCATTCTTAACTAAATGCAAAGGGAGTGAAATTATCCCATGCATAATATCTGACCACAGTTCACTAAAATTGAAAATCAATGGCAAAAAAACTGCAAAACCTGCATAAATACATGGAAATTAAATAACAACTTTCTGCATAACCAGTGGGTTACAGGTGAAATTAAAGAAGAAATAAAACAATACCTACAATACAATGAAAATGCAGATATAACATGCCGTAACTTATGGGACACAATGAAAGCAGTCCTAAGAGGGAAATATATAGCAATAAATAGTCACATCAAGAAAATGGAACCAACACAAATGAAAAACCTAATGCTACATTTCAAGCTTCTAGAAAAGGAAGAGCAAGTCAAACCCAAAGCTCATAGAAGAGAGGAAATTGCAAATATTAGAGCAGAAATCAATGCAATTGAAAGTAAAAAAAACCCAGAGAATCAAAGAATCAAAGAGCTGTTTTTTTTAGAGAATAAACAAAATCAAGAAACCCCTGGCCAACCTTATCAAGAAAAAGAAAGAAAAAATTCAAATCAATGTAGTAAGGACTGAAAAGGGAAATTACTATGGATCCCATGGAAATTCAAAAGATCATGAACACCTACTTTGAAAATCTTTACTCACATAGGGTGGAAAACACAGAGGAAATGGACAGATTTCTGGACACATATGAACTACAAAAGTTCAACCAAGAAGATATAGCAATTTTGAATAACCCAATATCAGCTACTGAAATCAAAAACACAATTAAAAACTTACCAACAAAGAAAAGCCCAGGTCCTGATGGAGTCATGGCTGAATCCTATAAAAAATTTAGAGAAGATTTGACACCAGTACTCCTTATGCTTTTCAATGAAATTGAAAGAGAAGCAGTCCTCCAGAACTCATTCTTGGTGGCAAGTATCAATCTGATACCAAAATAAGAGAAAGACCCAACCAAAAAGGAGAACTGTAGATCAATCTCACTAATGAACATTATTGCAAAGATTCTCAATAAAATATTTGGCAAATAGAATGCAGCAAATAATCAAGAAGATTATACACCATGACCAAGTGGGATTTATTCCAGGAATGCAGGGATGGTTCAACATATGCAAATCAAAAAGTAAAATATACCACATCAACAGAGCCAAAAACAAAAACCTCATGGTCATCTTGATAGATGCAGAAAAAGCTTTCAATAAAGTCCAACACATGTTCATGATAAATCCTACAGAAATTCATAATAGATGGTATGTACCTCAATCTCATAAAGGCCATTTATGACAAACCAACAGCCAACATTATACTAAATGGACAAAAACTGAAAGCCTGAAGCAGCCAGCTTGCTGCTCAGGTAAGTGGCTGTGGCCTGGTAAGCTGCGGCTGCTCCAGGGCAAGAACTATCAGTGTCTCCTGAGATCTGCACCATGTTGGAACTTGGGGTGCTGGGAAAACAAGCAGCCAGCTTACTGCTCTGGTAAGCAGCTGTGAGGCTACTGATGTGTAGGCTAAGAATCAAACATTCATCCCCCCCCCCCGAAAGCAAGTGGGAGCCAGAGATCTGAGTATTTCTTGTGAGTTTGACTATATGCAATATAGCAAATAAGGGGAATTTCCTTCTACCATCTCTTTGAAGGCAAATATTTTTATCACTGTTTTGCTCTATTCTGATTAATGGTATTGCTCTACTCAATATTCTGTTTTTATAAGTTTGGTATTTCCTTCAATTTCGCTGTACCTGATTGAAAGAGCAACTATTGTGAAGAAAACAAGATATACTATTGTACCATTACTGTAATCCCGGTAATCTGCTGCGAAGTTCTGTACCAATGTTACTACACTGTCTCAATTGGCTTTGTTCCATCTTGTTCTGTTGTATTTTACTACCTTCAAAATAAATAAAATAAAATAAAATAACAGTAAATAACAACAACAAAAAAGATTAGTAAGATACTGAGCAAGCTGAAACATGATATAACTAAACAGATAATGGACTTAAAAAGCAAAAGGAGGAAAAGAAAGTGCTCTAAAGGATATAACTGCATGTATATTTAAGTGTGTAGGATTGGTAACCATGTTGCTAAGTTTTTGTTGAATGGGTGAACAGAACTTTTTGCAACCTCACTGTTTGAATGCCCACTTTGTATGCTTTAATTTTGTAACTTGAACAAATATATCTAAGAAGACAATATGTAATTTATCAACTAGTGATTTGTTACTGTTTTTTTTGAACTTCTGTATTGTTTCTACCTTTTTTTCTGCTTTGCTTTTTTTTCTCTTTAAATAAATAATAAAAAAAACAACTTAAAGCCTTCATTCTAAAATCAGGAACAAGACAAGGATGTCTACTATCACCACTCCTATTCACTACAGTTCTGGAAATATTGGCCAGAGCAATCAGGCAAGAGGGAGAAATGAAAGGAATAAAAATAGGAAAAGAAGTTAAATTATCATTATTTGCAGATGACATGATACTCTACATAGAAGGCCTCAAAAGCTCCATTAAAAGACTACTAGAGGTAATAAATTCAGCAGTGTAGCTGGATATAAAGTCAACACTCAAAAATCAATAGCATTACTGTACACAAGCAAAACAAAAAAGTCACTAAAAGAGAAATTATGGAAATATCACCTTCACAATAGCATCAAAAAATGAGATATTTAAGAATCAACCTAACCAAGAATGTAAAAGACCTATATGCTGAAAATTATGCTATGCTAAAAAACGAGATTGAAGAGCATATTAGAAAATGGAAGGATATTCCTTGGTTTTGGTTAGGAAGAACCAACATTGTGAAAATGGCCAAACTCCCAAAACTGTTATGCAGATTCAATGCAATCCCAATCAAAATACCATCAGCATGCCTTACAGATCTAGAGAAAATGCTCCTAAAATTCAATTGGAAGCAGAAGAAGCCTAGAATAGCAAAGGCAATTCTAGGCAACAAAGGCAAGACAGGAGGCATCTCAATTCCTGACTTGAAACTATACTACAAAGCCACAGTAATAAAATCAGCACGGTACTGGCAAAGAAATAGACCTGAGGCTCAATGGAACAGACTAGAAGATGCAAATTCAACTACAAAGACACTCAGCCACCTAATATTTGACAAAGGGGCTAAACAGGTTCACTGGAAGGATAGCCTCTTTAATAAATGGTGTTGGAAAAATTGGCTCTCCATATGCCAAAGACCAAAACTAGACCCATGCCTATCACCATCCACAAAACTAAAGTCTAAATGGATCAAAGATTTAAATATTAAAACAGAAACACTAAATCTGCTGGAGGACAAGGTAGGTAGAAATCTTGGAGACATAGGGATAAGCAGACAATTCATGAACAAAACACAAATTGCACAGGAAACACTTCAAAGAATCAACAACTGGGATCTCATATTATTGAAAATTTTTTGCACTTCAAAATAAATCACCAACAGAGTGAAAAGAAAACCCACAGAGTGGGAAAGAATTTTAGCCAGCAAACCCTCAGACAAAGGACTTATATCCAGAACATATGAAGAACTGAAAAACATCAAGCCCCCAAATTCAAAGACCCTCTCCAAAAATGGGCACCTGAGATGAAGACACAGTTCTCAGATGGAGATATACAAATGGAAAATAAATACATGAAGAAATGTTTACCATCACTGGTCATTTGAGAAGTGCAAATTAAAATAGCATTGAGATTTCATCTCACCCCGGAAAGAATGGCTGCCATCAAGAAATCAACTGATAATTAAATGTTGACAAGGCTTCAGGGAAAAAGAACACTTCTCCACTTTGGAGGGAGTGCGGACTGGTGCAACCACTGTGGAAATCATTATGGAGATTTCTCAGAAGACTAGGATTGGAAGTTCCATTTTATCCATCTATTCCCCTCTGGATATTTTCCCAGAAAAACTGAAAAGCTCATGTCAGAGTGATATATGCCCATGTTCACAACAGCACAATTTGTGATAGCTAAATCTTGGAAACAACCAAAATGCCCATCAACCACAGAGTGAATAAAAAAAGTGGTATTTTTATACAATGGAATACTACTCAGCTATAAAAAAGGATGATCTTGAGGCATTTATAGGTAAATGGAGGCAACTTGAGAATATCTTCATTAGTGCAATAAACAAGACTCACATTACTAAGTATCACATTGTCTCTCTAGTGTAAAAAATAGTAAGAACTGATGGAATAATGGGGTCCAAAAAGTATAACAGATATTGTAAAAGTGAAAGGGAAGGAAAGTGCTCTAAAGGGCATAATGGTATGTATAGTGTGTAAGATAGGTGGCCATATTACTAAATTTCTGTTAGATCATTGAATAGAAGGGTTTGCACTGTCAATGTTTGAGTGTCTAGCCACTTCTTATGCTCTGATTTTGTAACTTTAACCATTATTTTTAAGATGGCACCATGTAATGTATCAACTAGTGATTTTATGATGTTAATTTTTTTGAATCCTATATTATTATACTTTTTTCTCTTTTGTTTTTTAATTTTCTTTTCTTTCCTTAAATAAAAAAAGAATTAAAAGATAAGATTGAGTCTTTTTTTTTTTTTGGTACTGGGGATTAAACTCACTACCTAGCACTTGCCAGGCAGGTGCTTAAGCCACTGAGCTAAATCCCTGGCAAGATTGAGTCTTTTAAAGAGAACTGATAAAGAGAACTGAAAACTAAACAATCACATCAAATTTCTCAAAATGAAATATTGAATACATGAAACTAAAAATTCAATGACATAGAATCAAAGAGAGAAACACAGTAAATTGTAAATCATGTCAAGAGAAAATATCTAGGGAAAATAGCAAAAGTTATGCTAATAATTCCAGATTAAGAACTTCAGAAGAATAGCAGAAATATTTGTGATTGAGTACAAAAACTCAACATGGATAGTATGAGCACCAGAGGAACGAGAGAGATGAGATATGGCAGAGCAGTAAAACAGAATGATGGTTGAGGATATTCTAAACCAACATTTCATATGTTTAAAAATGAAAAACATGATGAATAAAAAAATTGAATTTAAACAGTTCTCATGAAAATTGATGAAAGTAAAGTAATGGATAACAATAAAGCAGCTGAAGGAAATCTGCATAGCACACACCACTGCAATGAAATTCACTAAAACTCTTCAGCTGAAGCAATAGAAATCAGTGTCCAGGTAAGGAACAGCATTTTCAAATGTTTACATGTTGTAGTGAATTTAAGCACTGAGAAGTGAGCAATATCTTACTATATTTGTTACTGGTGGAAGAGCCATATTTTTGGCAGAAGGAAGATGATTGTGCATTTCACTGGGCACCAGTGTATGCATTTTTGTTAGATATATATCTTGGCACTCAGAATTGCTGGCCAAAGGATGTCTAATTCTTGCCTTAGTAAGTGCTTCTTAATACCCAGAGAAATGTAAATTGTGTCTCTGTGGCATGATTGCTTTGATCACAAACTGAAAACAATCCAAATGTACACAGAAGACCAAATAGAGAGATAATACTCAGACAATAAAATACCACAGTGTAATCAAAATGAATGTTTCATAAGTACCTATAACATACATAAGCCTCAGAAACACATTTTTGGATAATGAGATAAGTCCTATGGAACACTTACTGTGCATGTTTCTTATGCAGCTTAAACCAGGAAAAATTAAATTATTGTGCTGATATCAGAATATCTGGTGCCTATGGGTAAGGTAAAGAGGAAACACCTGTAGTGGTGGGCATGCGCTATCTCTTTATCTGAATAATGGCTATACGGTGTGAATATACACTTGTTAGCAATTCATTGAGCTGAATGCTTATGGTTTCTATCCTTTAATGATGACAATTTATATAAAATGTTTATAGAAACGTTTTTAAAAATGGTGAATGAAATAGAGGATGGTTTTGGTCATAGAAGCAATAAGGATGGGGATCTGAAAGACACTGAAGAAAGTCTCCCCTTGTTTAGAAGGGGAGAGAGAGAGAGAGAGAGAGAGAGAGAGAGAGAGAGAGAGAGAGAGAGAGAATATGTGACTGAGAAATCACCTGAGCATAAGAAAGCAGAGGTTTTAGACCATAGTTGTAATCAGATTGCTCCAGGCACTTTTTTCCTTATTTTTTTATTTTAAAGAGAATAAAACAAAACAAAATAAAGCAAATCAGAACAGAACAATGCAAGCAATACAGGACTTCGAAACAAGACAAAAAGATATCAACAGTGGCTACTATAATGTCTGCTTCCTTTGAAATAGCTGACCATACCTTCACACACAATAATACCAAACACAACAAAATAGTATAAAACCAATCAAAAGAATGAAAACATTACAGGACTTCAAAACCAGATAACAGGAAATGAACAATGGCTACTATAATACATCATTTTCTTCAAAAAAGTTGTCTGTACTATCTCACATAACAAAATCAAATAAAACACAACAGAATAAAACTAATTAGAACAAAAGAATAAGAGCATGATGGGACTTTAAAACAAGATGATAGGAAATCAGCAATGGCCACTATAATATCTCATTTTCTTCAGAATAGCTGTTCATACCATCACACATAATAAAATCAAACAAAACAGAATAAAACCAATTAAACAAATGAAAGCAATATAAGACTTCAAAACAAGATAACAGGAAACCAACCATGATTACCATAATACATCCCATTATGTTCAAAATAGCTGCCCATACCATTTGACAAAGTAAAATCTAACAAAACCAACAAAACAAAGCCAAACATAACAAAATTGTGAAAACAATAAAAGAGTTCAAGACAAGGCAATAAAAAATTATCAGTGGTTACCTCCTTTTCCTCCCAGGTGTTTCCTCCCCTATCACTTTTATAGTAACTATTTTGCTTTTGGATCCCATTCACTCCTTCTGTTTTTTATGCTAGGGTTCACCCATGTGAGTTCAAACTGTTTCACCTATGAACATGATCTCCAGTTTCATACATTTACCTACTAGAGCCTCAAGATTATTCAACTTTATAGCTGGGCAGCTTCCCACTGCATGAAAATACCATGTCTTTCTTATCCATTCTGCAGTTGATGGGCAAGTTACCCTTGCTTTTTGTCTGGTCTCCTGTTGCATGGAACAATTGTTTTCTTTTCTTTGATTTTCAGTCTATGAATTTCTTTTCCAGTTAAATGCATTTCTTGTACAGGGTATATCGATGGATCTTGTTTCTTGACCCATTCTGCCTGTGTTTATTTTTCTTGCTGACGTAAGGCCATCTACATTAGTGGTGACAACCAGCATACATTGGTTCTCTGCCCTGCTGTCCTCCTGCTGTTGGCCTTGCACTTTTCCCCTTCATTCAGCGGCCTGTCTTGTCGATCCTTGTCTGCTGCTGTTCCTGGATGACAGATCTGGCCAACAGTGACCAGCACCTCCTACCATTGAAAAAGCCCAAACATAGGGACAATAGGTCCACTGCCACATTACAAGAGCCTAACCACAAGAACAAGGAAATACTCCCTGTAATTCTCTCTCCCAGAGAGAGACCCTCTGCCAACTTCCTCCAGAGAAAGACATGTTACATAGAAAGCCACCCACAACTCTCAGCCCATGACGGAAACAATAGGTATCCCCCACTTAACCATCAATAAAAACCCTGCTCAGCCCTGCCCTGGGCGCCTTGCCCGGGTCCACTGGGTGAAGTACCACTTCTGCTTCCTTTAGTTAAAGCCCCTCGTGTCGAACTCGCAGTGTGTGTTGTGGTTCACCCCCTCACGTCAACCCACACCCTGGCCCTTCTGCACCCCCTCTGTACCCAAGCCCTAACTCTGAACTCGCAGTGTGTGGCGTGGGGTTCGGTCACTCTATCATTTGGTGCTGAAACCCTGGAGGGGTGCCTGGGTGATGAGCCAGCCCCTCCCGACCGGGGACCCTTCTGGTCCTGCCTGGTTCGCTTCCCTCCTTCACCTGTGGTCGAAGTGGACCACGAGCCATTCACTGTGGCTGGCGCTCCACACCCATCACTGGACCCAGATTTGTGAGTTCATGATTTTCCCTTCTCTTGCCTTTCCCTGTGTCCCCCAACTCTCTCTTCAACTTTCACCCACTTCACCTTCCTTCGTTTGGAAACCCGCCCTCCTGTCTTCACCGCTCCCAGGTTCCTCTTTTGGTGGCTCTCTGTAGAATTCCGCCAGGGAACTTTCCAGCTTTTCGACCCCTTCACTTTCTCCCTCTGTTCTTTCCTCCTATGTCTCATGCTTTTCTCCTCCCCAACCCCTTTATTCCCCTTGGACCTTGACTAACCTCCCGCCTTCCCCAAGGAGCTCATCAAAGGTGGTCTCACTTATCCAGGCTTTATGCCCTCACTGGTCCCGAGAAGTCCTATTGATAGGTCAGGCCACCTTCCCATTACAACACCCCACCCGACCAGAGATGTGCGCTGAGTGGCTTGGGTCCCTCAGCCTTTTCAGAATCCCTCACTTGCAGGCCACTTCACAGGACTCCTCCTTGTCCTCGGTCTCTCCCTCTCAAACTGACTAGCACGCTGCACTTGGACGCCTGGGTACAGTTCTTTATAAACCTCTGGGAGTCACTGAGCTCAAACCCAAACATCTCATCTTCCTGAGCCAAACTGCCTGGCCCCAGTACAAACTGGTCAATTTGGCTCTCCTGGGGAACTCTTGATTTCAACATTTTATGTAACTTGGACAACTATTGCCACTGCAAAGGTAAATGGGATGAAATCCCCTATGCCCAAGCTTTCTTTGCCCTCTGCAAACGACCTCACCTCTGTCTCTCTGGCTCCCTGACACAGATCACGTTAGCAACCCGTCCTCCTCCCTCCTTGACTAAATTGACCGAATGCCCTGAAACCCATGATGACCCCCCTCCTCACCCCCTCACGTCAACCCACACCCTGGCCCTTCTGCATCCCCTCTGTACCCAAGCCCTAACTCTGAGCTATCTTTTGTGATGACTTGCCCCAGTTGACCCCCTCCTCACCGAGACTGTCCCCACCCCCAGTGTCCTGCACCTGATCTTCAGCTCCCTTGGCAGGAGGCTCTAATGGTCTTTTCCCTTTCTACCAAGTAGCAGGCACCAAGGGGTTTATTCTAGTACACAGCCGTGGTCTCTTACTGATCTGTCTCATCTCTAACAGCATCTCAGTTCCTTTATGAATGACCCCCAAAAATATATCAGGTAGTTCACACACATAACCCACCCTTATCAGCTCACCTGAGGAGACATTTACACTTCTAACCTCTACCTTGACTTCCAAAGAAAAATAGGCTGTATGGCTGTCAGCCCAGAATCATGCTGATGAGGCCAGATGGACAGATCCAACCTTTCCCCCAGGTTCGGAAGCCATCCCCAATACAGACCCAGACTGGAATTAACAGTCCATGGTTGTTGGATTGAAGTTCAGGGATCATATGCCTCTCTGCCTCACAGTGGGACTCAAAAAATGTGCCCAAAGGGCTGTTGAGATAAACTCAGAGAAATCACACAGGGTCCTAATGAAAACCCTGCCCCTTCCTGTTCTGACTCTCAGAAGCTCTTGAAAAATTCACCTCCCTGGATCCCACCT
Source organism: Hydrochoerus hydrochaeris (assembly GCA_004027455.1). Lineage (NCBI taxonomy): Eukaryota > Metazoa > Chordata > Mammalia > Rodentia > Hydrochaeridae > Hydrochoerus > Hydrochoerus hydrochaeris. The sequence goes on along the minus strand of PVLA01001741.1, from coordinate 265,314 downwards.
CAGGAGAAGGGCAGCACTTAGTCAATTCTTACTTCATCTCTCAATCCCAACAAGACATAAAAAACAAACTCAAACACCTTGAGGTGCTCCCTATGCTCCCCACTGAGATTTACTTAATCTGGCCTTTAAGGTTTTCAGTAACAGGAAGGAAGCCAAAAAGGAGGAAAAATTGGCTCAAACAAGACGTGAATACCAGCTTCTAGTAGCTGCCCTCAGAGCACCCTCACGATGCCCCACTCAGTCTTTGTCTTCCCAAAACAGCCCTCCTGGCCCCTGTTTCAAGTGCAGCAAGGAGGGCCACTGGGCAAAGGAATGTCCAAACCCCTGACCGCCCCTAAAGCCTTGTCCTGTATGTACTCAAATGGATCATTGGAAAATGCATTGCCCATTCTTGAAAAGGGAAAAAGGCATCACTTCCTAAAAGCCCCCTCAGAGTCCTAATCCAGCCCCACTGCTGGACCTGTTGGGATTAGCAGGAGATGAGGGTGCCAACTGCTGGGACCTGGGCCCCACGTCACCTCCCCGAGACATCCAGCTGTCATCTGCGGAGTGCAGGGTGATGATACATGTGAGTGAGCCAATAATTTTCCTTGTCGATAAAGGAGCTTCCTGGTCTAAGCTCCCTAGTTATTGGGGGCCAATGTTTTCCACTTAGGTCTCAGTGGTGGGAGTGGAAGGCCAACCCCAATGTCCTCACACAACTGGACCCCTACCTTGTCTGCTGGGGACTTATTTATTCACTCATTCCTTTCTAATCATACCCTCTTGTCCAACAGCTCTGTGGGGAGAGACGCCCTCTCCATAACTCCATACTTTCCTTCCCTAAACACCTTGCCCCTTCCCTTAATTTAGTGTTCCTGCCCGAGTTACCTGATAAAGTGAGCACAATTTTCTGGGATGCCTCTTGGCCACATTTGCCTTGGGATAAAGTAGACTCCCAAGTCTGGAACACTTCCCGACCACAGATAGCCAGCCACCACCCACTGGTTTGAGTACACCTGCTAAACCCTTCCATTTTCCACAATTGCCCCTAATTCCCTATCTCATACCAACATCATTTGGGACAGAAGCCCATAATCGGTAAACTTCTTCAGGCCCAACTCCTCATCCCTGTGCAGTCACCATATAACTCCCCCATCCTACCAGTCAAAAAGCCAGTGGGACTACTGGCTAGTACAGGATCTCAGACAAATCACTTCTGCCATCTGCCCTGCTACCCCAATAGTTCCCAAACCATACACATTGCTTAGTAACATCCACCACCCATTTCACTCTCTTACACCTTAAAGACGCTTCCTGCACCACTCCTTTACATCCTAAATGCCAACATCTATTCACTTTCACTGGCAGGACGTAATACTTAAAACTACCCCACAGCTCATCTCCTCCAAGCTTTTCGAGACAGCCCATATCACTTTAGCACCACACACAAAACGTCAAATACAGTCCTTCCTGGGACTAACAAGCCACTTTAGGCTATGGATCCCTAACTTTGCCCTGCTGGCCAAACCCTTTTATCAGGCAATTCCTGGGCTAATTTCTGACCCAAACTGTCCACCAGGCATTCCCCACCATCTGATCCAGACTGCCGTAGGCCCCCATGTTGGCCTTGCCCAATCCCAACAGACCCTTTGATCTCTACGCCTAAGAAGCCCACAGGACGGCACTTGGGGTTCTGATAAAACTAAAAGGGCCAACCCCGGCACCCATCACCTATCTCTCTAAACGGTTAGATGCCACAGTCAAGGGATGGTTTCCTTGTCTCTGGGCACTGGTTGCTGCCACCATCCTCCTACTCCAAGGACATATAAATGTCCACTCCACACACAGGAGAACTGATTTATTTGCACACCAGTAGCTTCACCTACTGTCCCCCTCTTGCCTCTAGCTTTTTCACATTACCTTTCTAGAAAACCCACAAATAACTCTAAAGCCTGGTTCAAAAATAGATCCTCTCTCCTACTCCCTCATGATCCCTCTGTACCTGCCCACCAATGCCTTGAAACTCTCAATTCTTTGTTGCACCAACCCTAGGTGTCTTAGAGCACCCCATTATTGATGTGACATATACTTGGTTAATTGATGGGAGCTGATTCACAACATCCTCCCTGCCCCAAGTGGGATATGGTATAGTAGGCAAGACCCCTACCTCCAGGCACTAGTTCACAAAAGGCAGAATTGATAGCCCTAATACGGGCCCTCACCCTAGCATGGGGAACCACCATAAACATCTACACAGATTCTAAGTATGCCTTTCACATCATTCACCACCATGCTGCCATCTGGAAGGAACGAGGTCTTCTAACTACAAAGGGGACCCCCATCCAAAACTCTAAACTGATTATCTCCCTCCTTAAAACTATACTCCTCCCAAAACATGTGGCCATTCCTCACTGCAAAGGCTACCAGATCCCCACTAACCCCCTGTCTACAGGAAATTCTCTAGCTGATTGAGCTGCTAACCTGGCTGCTCAGGAGGACTGGAACTCCTCTTCTTCCAAGGGCTCACAACAGCTAGCCTTACCCCTTTTAGACGCCTCATCCCAAATACATAACCTACCCTTCTTAATACTCACAAATTCTATATCAGGGGGCTACCCTGGGGGCCCAGGGGTGGCTCCTCCTACATGACAGATATTGCCTCCTAGAAAACCAAGCCATCAAATTTCTTACCCAGATTCACTCTACATGTTGGGTGGCAATCCCCAAAGACACTGCTTGACCCAATCATTTACTGCCCAAATTTGTCTAAACTGCTACAACAGATTTCCTCCAAATGTACAGTCTGTAGACAGGCCAACCACCAGTGGGGGTTACACCCTCATCCTTCCTTCTCTTCTCACCAGTTCTGAGGGTCTTTACCAGGGACAGATTGGTAGACTGATTTTACCCTGACACAAAATGCTCTGCTACCTTCTTACCATGGTTGACACCTTCACAGGATGGATAGAAGTTTTCCCCATGTCCCAGGAGACCACCAACACAGTTACCCACATTCTACTAACTGAGATCATTCTTAGGTTCAGCCTCCCCTGCTCCAATGAGTTGGACAGTGGCCCAGCCTTTATATCCAAGGTCACCCAACAGGTCTCAGAGGCTGTACATATCAGATGGACCTTACATACTTCTTACCTGCCCCAAGCCTCAGGCAAAATTGAGAAGGCCAATCACCTTCTAAAAACTCAACTCACAAAGCTCTCCCTGGAGATCCAACTAAGCTGGCCTGCCCTCTTGCCCATGGTTCTGACCCAGCTTTGAGCAACTCCATAACAGCTGTTAGGCTTAAGCCCCTTTGAAGTGATGTTTGGATGGCCCTATCTCTTACAGATGCCTGCTGCAACACCCCACCCTCTGGCTGACTACCTACCCTTTCTCTTTCTCATGCATGAGACACTTCACTTGTTTGAAGAACAAAGTATCCTTAAACCTTGCTAAGATGATGCCCCATTGCAGGTCCAGCTAGGAGACCAGGCACAGCATCTGGCCTCTAACCCAAGTGGATGGGCCCATATACAGTGATCCCCAGCACCCCAACAGCAGCAAAGCTTCTAGAAAAGCAGGCCTTGGTCCACTTGTCAGCACTAAAGAAGACTCCCCAGAACTCCCTGCTGAGATCATCACCTCAGATAAGGCCCCCTGGGCATACAAATGCTTGGTCCCACCAAAATTCTCTTAAAACATGCCCCCTTATCCTCTCTCCCTGAACATGATGAACCAAACCCTCCTAGTTCTTAGCCTTTTACTCTGCTGTTGGCCATGGGCCACTCCCCAAAACATAGTGTCTTACCAGTTTACACTCTCCAGGGGCCCTGCCCCAACCCAGGAACAAACCCACCATGGCTTCCTGAGAGGATGGTGTACTATGCTAAATATTGCCCATGCAAAAAGTGGCTCCCCATTGTCCCTGGGTTTTTTTTTAATTGTCCCTGGGTTTTGATGCCTGTAACTTAGAACCCTTCTTATATAATGAACTTTGTTTCCAGGTGTCCTCTTTGAATCAGAAGTATCTTTGTCTTTTCGGTGGGCCCCAATGTCATGTTGGGAGTCCATCTGGGGGGACATAATCACCTACTCTGAATACCCCAATCCAGCCTCCTTGTAGGTAGGCACAAATGACCTCAGTGACTGCAACCAATTCCTCTCTGGGGGCACTGTCCACCACGAGGTCAAACTCTAACTCAAGTACCTCAACCCCAAACCAAAATATCCTTTATATTGTTGTAATCCTTTAATCAAGGTTTATCCTAAACCCTGATTCAGTGGCTTGAGAGTATCAGGTCACACTGACAGCCTGCATTGATATGCTAGGGCAGGACCCCTGCAGGTTCCTACATGTTACCCAGGCTCTGGTAGAACCCCCTTCCCCAACTGCCTCATTCAATCTTCAACCTGTAAATGTTTCTGCTCCTGTAACCAGCACAATACTCCTCCTAAAGTCTGCTGTTAATTATTCAGGGCCCAACTACTGGATGTGCCTCTCGCTCCAGGAGTTTATACTAGTGGTTTTTCCAACGAATAACTTCTCAACTCTCTGCCGATATTCCTCCATAGACAACTGCCCCAAAGCCCTAGCTATACAACTTCTAAGACTCCTCCTTGATTTTAACCTCTCATGCATAGGGACTACCATCACTCCAAGCTTTTCTTGCAGTCACACTATGACACCCCCGACTGTGGTCTGTCCAGATGACAGTAACCAAAACACCTTCCTCCTCTGTGATCAATCTACACACTGTTGTTTCCCTCAACATAAACTATGCACCTCTATACAGCTGGCACCCAACTTCATAGTCTTCACTGATACTGAATTCCAGACTTTTTTCCTCCACACCTTTCACACTGGTTACTACCCCACTTGCACATTACATGTATCTTTTATCTTAGTCACAGTTCTTTCTGGGGCCTTCATGGGGGCACAGGTTTGGGAACCTCTCTGGGGACCTATTACACCATGAGTAATAAACTCAATGGTGATTTTGCTCACATGGCTGAGACTATCCAGGTGTTATATGGACAACTACAACAATTGGCTTGTGTTACTCTGCAAAACTTCAGGGATCTAGACCTTTTAATAGCTGAAAGTGGGGATAACTCTCGTTCCTGGGAGAATTTTGTTGTTATTATGTTAATCAATTGAGAATCATTCAGGAAAAAATCCACCAACTCAAAGAATGAGCTTCTTCCTGGAGCAAACAAACCATACCCCATTTAGTCTCTGGAACTCCCTAAGTCCATGGTTAATTTCTTTTCTAGGCCCCCTGATAGTCATTGGGCTCATTCTGTTGATGGTCCCATGTCTAATGTCTTTCATATATACTTGTTCAAAAGTTAACTACCCAAAATTTTAATCTTTTGCTTCTTACAGAAAGACCAACCTATTGACTTTTCCCTCAGCAGGAGACCTCACCATTGGTCCTGTTCAGCAGGGAGTAGCCAGACAAGATTGCATCACTCTATCTCATATTTATATATATAAACAAACAGTCTGAAATGATAAATCTGACCAATAGTTACCACCCCCCCACCATTGAAAAAGCCAAAACATAGGGACAAAATGTCCACTGCCAAGTTACAAGAGCCTAAGCACAAGAACAAGGAAATACCCTCTATAACTGAGAGCCCCATGGCCAACCTCCTCCAGAAAAAGGCACGTTATATAGAAAGTACAAGAGCCACCAACAGCTCTCAACCCATGACTCAAACAATACCTATCCCCCTTTTAACTGTTAATAAAAACACTAGTCAGCCCTTCCCTGGGCACCTTACCTTGGTCTGCTGGGTAAAGTGCCACTTCTGCTTCCCTTGATTAAAACCCCTTGTATCAACCTCTTAGTGCGTGTTTTGGTTCTTGGTGTGGGGTTTGCTGTCTCTATCACTGGAACCATAGTCATCTTTATCTCTCTCTAGAATATCCTTAGCACTCTCTGTAGTGTTGGGTTGGTGGTCATGAATTCCTTCAGTTGTTCTTTATCATGGAAGTACCTTATTTTTCCATCAATTTTGAAAAATAGTTTTACAGGGTACATCAATCTGGGTTGGAAGTTGTTTACTTTCAGGATTTGAAACACTTCACTCCAAACTCTTCTTGACTTGATGGTTTGTGTTGACAAGTCTGCCATGATTCTAATTGGTTTTCCTTTATAGGTGATCTGTTTCTTTTTTGTAACAGCTTTTAATATTCTGTTCTTGTGTTGAATTTCTGAAAGGGTTGATGATTATATGTCTGGGTGTAGATTTACTTTGGTTGTGGCTAGGTGGAGTTCTCTATGCCTCACTTATTTATATGTCAGGTCCTTTGCTCATGTTTGGGAAGTTTTCTGCTATTACTTCTGTAAATAGCCTTTTAATTTCATTTATGTTGACCCTTGCTTCTTCCCTAATATCTATCACTCTTAAATTAATGCTTCTTTGTGTCACCTTGCAGCTGTTGAATCATTATTTCTTCATTCCTTGTTATTTTTAAATGATCTTTCCTTTCATTATCACTAGCTGCAATCCTATCTTCAAAGTTGAAAGTCTATCTTCAGTCTGTTTCAAGTGGCTTTGTCAGCTTTTGATTGACTTTTTACTTTCCTGGATATCTCTTTGAATTTGCTTCATGCATTATAACTCCTTTCTATATTGTTCATTCAAGGTTTCCATCATTTTCCTATGCTCCTCTTTTTTTTTAATCTGTGTCTTCTTTAGATATGCTGAGCATTTCTTTTATTACATTTGTGATTTCTTCTTTTATCTAAAACATTTATGATTTGATTGATTTTACAATCTCATGAGTTGTTTCTTTACTTCAGTTGCTATCCTCTCAGATTTCAGGTGTGTGACTTCCATTTTCTTTCATGACTGTATCTCCCAGACTTGTTCTGTGTGGGCTGGAGGTCTGAGACTGCCTCTTGCTCCTTTGTCTTGGCATTCTCCTGAGTTCCTCCCAACAAGCTGGATGTGGGGCCCCAGGCACTTCGCCCAGGCACTTCCCAGGTGTGTGGGACTTACTTGGCTGTGTGTCCCTGCTCCTGCTGGCTACTTGTAGGGGGGAGTCTTCTGGTGGCTGAGCCAGCAGGTGTAGGTGGATCTGTCTGATTCTCTCTGCTTGTGCTGGCTGCCCATAAGAAGTCTTCTGGTGGTGCCTGTCAGGCAGAGGTGGATCTACTAGTTCTCTCTGCTACACTGGCTGCCTACAGCTTATCATACACTCTTAATTCATAGTTACACATCCTAGATCTAGCCATCTCCAAAAAAGTCCCATCTACAGGAGCATGAGGCTTTGGAGAGGATATCTACGTACAAGCCATAACTGTAGGGAGCGGCATGATAGCTTCACGGCTGCTGCTCTATCTCTCCCTCCTGTGGGCATCTGGTGCATCAGCCTACATTTCCCATGATCCTCTCCCGCCTGACCCAGGAAATGACGGCGACCTATCCGTAACTTCCCGCCTCCACTTCTTTATAAGCCAGGAACACTTTTCAATAAACGAGACTTGATTGGAATCCCTCAACTTGTCTCCATCTCTCTCTCTTTACCTAGCCCCCACCCCGTTTTCCTTCCTCCAGTGGAAACTCATGGATTGATCCACGGGCTGGATCAAGTGGTGCCCAACGTGAGGGCCCCAATACGAGGAAGTCAACAAGGGATCGTTCACAGAGGAAAAGCCGTGGCCACGGTAACCAGGGGACTCCGTTCCTGTGATCTGTACAGATGACTGCCTGACATCTCGTCTGAATCATGGTAAGTGAACGTAATCAGCATGGGTCAAGCTTTAAGTGAACATGAGTTGTTCGTTACTGGCCTTAGCAAGGCCCTCAAAGTGAGAGGGATAAAGGTTAAAACCAAAGATTTATTGCAGTATTTTCAATTTATACGTAAGGTGTGCCCCTGGTTCCCTCCAGAGGGCTCCATTGATACTAAACAATGGGAAAGAATAGGTGATACTCTTAAAGATTACTATAGAGTTTTTGGTCATGAAAAGGTACCGGTAACCTCTTTTTCATATTGGACTCTAATTTCTGAATTACTGACCCAGCGTCATGCAGACCCCCCAAATTAACGAAATGCTTACTCCAGGGGAGGCTACATTGCACTCCTCCCACAGTCCTACCCCAAAACCACCATTAGACATCCAGTGTGCTCAGTCCCCCTGGCTCTGTGATTCTTAATACTCCAGAGCCCCTTCAAGATGGTGACTTGC
>PVLA01001741.1:108997-257031 GCA_004027455.1 Hydrochoerus hydrochaeris | reverse complement strand
GAGTGAAAAGATTTAACTAAAGCCTCTCTATCTAGAGGCCACTATTTACTTTGGAAATCTGAATTCAAAGACCAATGTGAACTTATAGCAAGAGACAATGCCAATAGACAACAAAATCCTTGGACCTTCCCCATGTTAGCGGGAACCAGAGACTAATTCTAAGGAAGCCCAAATGCAATATGACCCTGGCCTCTTCGCACAGATTAATGCAGCTGCCTGCAGGGCATGGAGAAAGCGCCCCCCTAGTGGAGAGGTTACCTCCTCTCTTACTAATATTAGACAGAGACCAAAAGAACCCTTCTGTGACTTTGTTAATTGCCTCTTACAGGCAGCCGAGCACCTCTTTGGCTCCCCTGAGAGTAATTCTACCTTAATCAAACAATTGGCTTATGAAAATGCAACATCCGCCTGCCAGGCTGCAATCAGGCCACACAAGGAGAGGGAGGACCTCTCGGGCTGCATCTGCCTGTGTGCTGATATGGGCCCCGTCTACCATCAGGGCCTAGCTATGGCTGCAGCTGTAAAGGAGGTTCTTCTCCCACACAAATAAGGAGAAAAAACTAACAATGGCAAATATTTTAAATGTGCATTCTCCCTCAGGGAATGGCCAACTCCCCTACATTGTGCCAGGCTTTGTGGCTGCTGCTATACAACCAGTCAGAGACCGTTGGCCAAATATCTATATCCTTCATTATATGGATAATATCCTCTTGGCAGGGAAACATAAAGATCAAACCTTACAATGTTATCAGGCGCTACAAGTCGCCTTACAAAAGGCTGGACTCCAAATAGCGCCCGATAAAGTCCAGCTTACAGACCCATATATATATATATCTGGGTTTTCAGCTACAGGGCACCCAAGTACTTTCTCCAAGGCCTCAATTAAGACCTGATAATCTTTGGACACTTAATGATTTCCAAAAGCTTCTAGGTGACATTAATTGGCTTTTACCCTATTTAAAATTAACCAAACATGATTTACAACCCCTTTATGAGATCCTCTGAGGAGACATCGACCCAACCTCCTCCCGTGAGCTCACGCCTAATGCCAGAAAGGCACTCAATATAGTGGAGGAAGCTATCGCTCAACAAACTGTTTCCTTCATAGATTATGATAAGCCTTTACAATTTCTCATCCTTAACACAAAGCTTTGCCCCACGGCAGTATTTTGGCAACAGGCTCCTCTCATGTGGGTCCACCTGTCAGTTTCCCAAAAATGACACTCCTACCCTACTACCAAGCAGTTTCAGACCTAATAATTCAAAGCAGAAAACAAGGAAAATGTTATTTTGGCAAAGAGCCAGATATTATCATCCAGCCCTTTACTAAGGACCAAGTAGATTGGCTACTCCAGACAACAGAAACATGGCCTATCGCCCTAGCCTCCTTTTCAGGGACCATTGACAACCATTACCCCCAAAGTAAGCTAATTGATTTTGTCAACCATCACTCATTCATATTCCCTAAGATCACAGCTTCACAACCCATCCCTAATGCCCAAGTGTTATTCACTGACGGCTCCTCCTCTGGTAGGGCTGCTTATGTGGCTCAAGACAACACCTTTACCCTCCAGGTAGACACCTCTTCTGCCCAGCTGGTGGAACTACAGACTATTATTGCAGTTTTCACCGCTTACCCTGACCAACCCTTCAATTTGTTCACCGATAGTGAGCAAATTGAGCTTACCTTGCTCAATCTGTTCCATTACTAGAAACTGTTGCTGCTATTCACCATGCTTCTCCAGCTACAAATTTATTTAAATGGTTACAGGGTATCATATGGCTCTGTTACCATAAGTTCTTTATTGGGCACCTATGAGCCCACTCCAACCTCCCTGGGCCCCTTACCCGAGGAAATCAGTTAGCTGATGCTGCCACAAGTGCACAGGTCTTTATGACCCACGCTGAGCCCACAGATAACTCCAAAGTATTTGAGACCCAACAGACTCATCAGCTACATCACCTTAATGCCCAAACTCTCTGCCTTCTCCATAAAATTACCCGAGAACAAGCTCGACAGATTGTAAAAAACTGCCCCTCTTGTGCCATCCATTTACCCATCCAACATCTAGGTGTCAATCCAAAAGGCCTAATCCCTAGTGCCTTATGGCAAATGGACGTTACTCATTTCAACGAGTTTGGTAACTTAAAATATATACATGTAATTGTTGATACATATAGTGGCTTCATGTTTGCAACCCTCCAAACTGGAGAAGCTACCAAACATATTATAGCTCACATGCTGTCAGCCTTCTCGGTTCTGGGATGCCCTCAACAGCTCAAAACCGATAATGGCCCTGGCTATACCAGCACCTCCTTTGCTCAATTTTGCAAGTGCCTTAATATTCTTCATACTACAGGTATACCTTACAATCCTCAAGGACAGGGCATTGTTGAACATGCACACCGCTCACTTAAGTCCACTATAGATAAAATAAAAGGGGGAACATGATACCCTACTTGAGGATCCCCCAGAAATATCCTTTCACATGCTCTATTCATTTTAAATTTTTTGACCTTAGATGCCTCAGGCTGCTCTGCGGCATCTCGTTTCTGGTATACACAGACACAGGCACAATTTACATCTGTACTTTGGAAAGACCCAATGACCAATACATGGAATGGCCCTGACCCTGTTCTTATCTGGGGATGAGGCTCAGTCTGTGTTTACTCCAAACAAGAAAAAGAGGCTAGATTGCTACCTGAACACCTCATAAAACAAATAGATAGCCCTTCATCAAAAACATTATGCGATGCCCAGGATATTCTCTCCTGAGGCATAATCCCCTATGCTCTCTTACAGATGATACAACTTTCCAAAGCCTTATGGGCCATCATTGGACTCCTGACATGACTACATCTAATGGATGGCAATTCCCATCAACCCTGGAACTGGGAATTCTATCGCTGGGAAGGCCTACCAAATAACGAGTGGAGAAAGGTTCGGACCTGGTCAGGAAATCCAAACTTTAAGATCCCATCCTGTGAGCTTGTGCCCATTGAGCCATGCCACAATAGATTACCAGTCTATCTTTGCCCTGCTGCAACAGAAGGTAGATCATACTGTAACTCCCCAGGAGAGTACTACTGTGACTACTGGGGTTGTGAAACGGTTGCAACAGGATGGCAACCCTCCTTCCCCGATAAACACCTTAAATTAAAGTGGGGGCCATCAGGTTGCTGCCCACTCAGTTATTGGGAAGGAGGAAGAGAAGATTGTGAGTATCTAGACCTCACCATCACCACTCCTAATGAAGCTGACTGGCAAACAGTGCGCACCTGGGGAATATGATTTTACGAGAGTGGCACAGACAGGGGTGGTCTTATTCACATAAAAAAGGCTCCTATACAGACACCAGCCGTGCCCATAGGCCCAAATCGGTGGAGACCCCCAAATTTCAAACCCCCCCATACCTCTAATTCCCATACCTTCCCATCCACTTTAACCACCATACACCAATCGGGTCTTACACCCACCCCCCTACGTCCAAATTCTAACCTGTTTAACTTGATTGAAGGGGCATAAACCGCCTTAAACCATACACAGCCTAATTTAACTCAATCTTGTTGGTTATGTCTAAGTGCCCCTCCCCCATACTACAAAGGAAAAGCCCTCAATGCGTCCTTCAATATTTCCCCTGACTCAAGCCCATGTTTATGGTCCAAAGTTCATAAATTGACCCTCTCTGATGTCTCAGGACAAGGAACTTGCCTTGGTCAGCCCAGTAACTGGCCCAGCAAACATAAGCCTCTATGTGCCTGGTTTCACCGATCATTTGACAAGGGTAAATATATCATTCCACCTCCCAGGACCTTTTGGGCTTGTAATACAGGCCTCACTCCCTGCGTAGTGACTGATGTTTTCAATACATCAGCCAACTATTGTATCCTTGTGAATATTTTCCCTTGCATTACGTACCATCCTGGATATTACCTTTTCCAGGCTTCCCAAACAGATTATAGGTCTAAACGGGAACCAATATCATTGACCTTAGCTATACTCCTGGGGATGGGAGTTACGGCAGGTTTAGGAACAGGAACCTCAGCACTAGTCATAGGACAACAACACCTACGTCAATTACAAACAGCTATAGACCAAGATCTTAAGGAAATAGAGACTTCCATAACAGCTCTACAGGAGTCCCTTACCTCCTTATCTGAAGTGGTTTTACAAAACAGACGAGGGTTAGATCTTTTGTTTTTAAAGGAAGGAGGACTATGTGTTGCCCTCAAGGAAGAATGTTGCTTCTATGCTGACCATTCGGGCATCATTAAGGATTCCATGACTAAATTGAGAGACCACCTAAATAGCAGAGAAAGAGACTACCTCAGAGAAACCTCCCTCTCTTCCATGTGGGGAGGCCTTTTTCCTTACATTGCCCCCTTATTAGGCCCACTAGCCACCTTGCTACTGCTTCTCACTGTAGGCCTCTGCATTTTCCAAAGGATCATGACTCTTATTAACAATAAGGTTGATGCACTCCTGGCCAAGCCCATTCAGGTACATTATCATCAATTGGAGATGGCAGATCAAGAAACTTGGAGGGAAACAATCCCTACAAATGGCCCATATAATGATGTGTGAGCCAACTGCCCTGAGACACTGGACAGGCAGCCAGAGATGGGCAACTAGGACACATATGTTATGCCACCAGCCGCCTAAGACAGGCACAGGACAAATTGCTGTCCTGCAGGCCCATGATGGGTAAGGCCTGGTTGGGTTCATATGAAGAGTCCTTGACCCAAGACAGGCGCTGTCCTCACAGGGCCTGCCATACTCTTATAAAGTGATAAGGGAGGAGATGTAGGGAGCGGCATGATAGCTTCACGGCTGCTGCTCCATCTCTCCCTCCTGTGGGCATCCGGTGCATCAGCCTACATTTCCCATGATCCTCTCCCGCCCAACCCAGGAAATGACGGTGACCTATCCATAACTTCCCGCCCCTGCTTCTTTATAAGCCAGGAACACTTTTCAATAAACGAGACTTGATTGGAATCCCTCAACTTGTCTCCGTCTCTCTCTCTTTACCCAGCCCCTGCCCTGTTTTCCTTCCTTCAGGGGAAACTCACAGATTGATCCGCAGGCTGGATCACATAACAATGAAAAAAATCTAGGAATTAACCTAATTAAAGAAGTGAAAGGCCTCTACAATGAAAAACACAGTATTCTATAAAGCAAATTAAAGAGGTTGTCAGATAATGGAAAGATATCCCCTGTTCCTGGATAAGCAGAACCTATATAGTCAGAATGGCTATGCTTAAAAAAAGTTGATATACAGATTTAATACAACCTTAGTTCAAATTTCAATGCATTCTTCACAGAACTGGAAACAGCCATCCTAAATTTCATAGGGAACTGGAAGAGACCCAAAATAGCTTAGCAATCCTGGGTAAGAAGAGAAAGTGAAAGGTCTCACAATCCTGGACCAGAAATTATATTACAAAGCTATTGTGGTAAAAACAATGTCTTGATTATTTTCCTCTTATTGCTGAGACAAAATATCTGATGTCCAAAATGAAGGAAGGAAAGCTCAGTTTGTGGAGGTTTCAGTCTATAATCAGCTGACTCCAAGTTGGAGTGGCCTGACATAGGAGTAAATTAGAATTAGAATTAGACTAATTGTCATGAACTTTTTGTCCTCTGTGGTGCCCCTCTGCCTTCCACTTTGCCTTGAAAACAGCCAATTATGAGCTGAAACCTCTACAAACTGTGAGCTAAAATAAATTTTTATTCCTTCAACTTTGGGTGTTGGGTATTTTGTCTTAGCCACAAGCAAGTAACTAAACAATGGCCTTTGGAGAAATGCAAATTAAAATAACACTGAGAGCCCTTCCTATTCCATAAAGAATTACCATCATCATAAGGTAAATAAAGACAAATAATGGACAGGCTGAAGGAATAAGGAGCCATTCTAAACTATTGTTGGGAGTGTAAAGTAGTACAACCACTATGGAAATCAGTATGAAATTTCCTCAATAATACTGAAATTAGAAATTTCACTAGATCCAGTTATTGTCCTTCTAGGTATCTTTCTAAAAGAGCTAAACACATCATGTTATAGTAATTTATGCATAATCATGTTTATAGCAGCACAACTCATGATAGTTAAACCTTGGAGTGTCCTATATGCCCATCAACAGATAAATGGATAAGGGAATGTGGTTTTTACAACAGTGAAGTACTGTTCTGTGAAAGAAAAATGAACATGGGTCATATGTAAGAAAATGGATGCACTTTGAGACCATAATATTAAGTGAAGTAAATCAGATGTTCAAGCTTAAATATCATATGGTTTCTTTTATATAAAAATCCAATTTATAAGTAAAAAGCAAACTAAATGTAATAGGAATTAGAAAGACATCTTTCTTAAATGCAAACAGGATCAAAGATGGATGGGGGGAGGTATGAAGGGAAATGAGATTAAAAAAGAAATTAAGATGTGTTACGTACATGAACTAACTTCACACAAGGAAACACTATGTGGTGTAAACATGTACTAAGAAGTAAATTTAAAAAGTCATCAATTGTAGGGAGCCACTGAAGCTAGAAATGATCATACATGTAGGGCTAGGGCATGGCCATCCTAAGAACAAAGAGCTCCCAGGGAAAGCCACATGAAGAAGCTGCTTCAACCCAGAGAACAGCTAGCTCCAAGACAATCTGAATAGTGGGTTGCTAGGATAAGGGGTGTTATGTGACTTTATCTTGCAAAGTGAATCAGCAAATGCCCCTACAGTGAGGGGCAATTCTTTCCTCCCATCTGGAGAGAGAGGGCACCTCTTCTTTATTTTCTCATTCTCTCACAGTCCTCACTAGAAACCTCAAGAGCCATGCTGATCATGTGTATGACCTGAACAGTGATGAGGTAAGAGATTAGAGGGCAAGAGGACACTTCTCATGTGCATGCAACAAGAGGAAGAAGTGCATTGGTTAAGCCAATATTTATCACTGGAGTGTAATGATATTGGCCTCATCAGGTGTCAAGATCAGGGCATCAAAAAAAAAAATCTCTAGGGCCACAATTACAAACAGACTTAGAAACAAGCAACAACAACCAAAACAAACAAAAAACAAAACAAACAAGAGGTGTATTTATTTTATGAGTTGTTAGACATGGGGAAATCAAAATATCAAGACCCACAGATGTGTATATATATGTGTGTATATATATATATATATATGTTTGTTTTATGCTTGATTCCTGTATTTACCTTTCTTGTGTGTATTTTGATTAGGAAGTATTTTAATGGTTGTAAGTTTGTTGAGACAGCCACAAAGGAATTGGTTTGGAGCAGTAAGAGCAGGAAAAAGATGGTGGAGCAACAGAAACCTTGATAGGGTTTAATCACTCTAACCTTGCTCAATTAAATAAGAAAGAAGAAATGGAAGTTAACTCTTTCCTGCTAGAGGAGAGCTTTGCTGTAAATTCCATTTTACAGTACCCAATAACTTTAACTGGGACACAAGCAGCAATTCTCACTGTTTCAGCTGAGAAAAAAATTTTACTAGTTATAAGTTGGAACTTCTCTCTCTCTCTCTCTCTCTCTCTCTCTCTCTCTCTCTCTCTCTCTCTCTCCTTCCCTCTCCCTCCCTCCCTCAGAAGTGGTGCTAAAAGAAACCAGATGGATGGGGGAGTACATGGAGGGCTTTCAACATCTAACTTTAGGTATTCAATAGTTTTGAATGGGTTGTGAGTCCTCATGAAACAGTACCTTTTGGGTTCCTAGAGGCATTGAGGCAGGCTGCCACTACCTGTGGCCCTGCCTTGGGTTTTATGAAGCTCCTAGAATGACACATTATGGCCTCAAATGATTGGAAAGGAATAACTAAAACATGTTTAAGTTTGGGGGATTATTTGTTGTGGAAAAGAAATTTTTTTGAATTGTGCATGGATCAGACCTACAAAAGATATGTTAGTCAGAGAAGGTGCTTTTGCTGCTATGTGTAATTGACTTGCTTTTGAATTGCAAATATATTAGTTTAGAATAGCAAGGGCTTGGAGAGAATGTCTTTCTATCCTTTGATTTGACTTCTAGCCATGAGGGTCTAGAAGAACCATTTCAGGATTTTGCTTTTAAGAATGCAAATAGATGGTGAAAGTCACTGAGATCTTCCCTGGGGTGGCCTGGCCAGACCTGGCTTGGTAAGGTAGGAAGGACCTACACTGGGGAGTTGGTGTTTGCAGCCCTGCCTCTGTCATGCTATGGTGAGAACTCTGCTGGGGCCTGCCAAGCCTTTAAATGGCTTTCCCTAACACCTGTGCCTGTGCTTTAGGAACTGAAAGTTTATGTGGCACTGGCACCATCTGCACTCAGACCCCCAATAGCAGTGGGGCCTCCAGTGCCAGAGCTAGAGTGACAGCTGGCATGCCTGGCTCCTGAGACCAGCTGGTTCCCAGCTTGCACTGCCCGTGATGGCCTGGGACTTCCTGAACCTCTCTTCCTCTCAGCATTGCCCTCTGTTGATCTGAACCCTGTGGCCCACCTGTCCACCAGCAGCCACATTCCCAACCTTGAGGCAGTGAGACAGGGAACCATAGTCAGAGGTAGGAGTGGCAGACAGCAAGTGAGAGCCCTGGGTGTCTGAATGCAAAATGCAGGATTTTTTTTTTCTCTTCTCTGTACTTAGGCTCTTACCACAGAAATTCCTTATGATCCTCAGGTCTAAAAATTGTTAATGTTGTCTACAATTTAAATTACAAAAACAAAATGGTGAGATCATCTCATAATAGACTTCGCTTGGCAGCATATACTATTAATTTTCTAAATTCTCTTAAAGATGAAATTACAGAAGCAGAAAGACAATTCAATCAGGTAAAGAAAAAAGGTTAAGAAGGGTCCTTTGAAAAGATCTTCATACTGGACAATGAAAGCACCCAGTCCAGAGCTCTTTTGGGGTAAACAATATACTTATGTTTTTCCAGAAAATGCTGAACAGCCTCTCTAGGTACCAGAGCATGTTGTCTGACTGCATTACAGATCTAAGCCCAGAGGAGTTGATTGTACTTCTTGAGAAGTTGATGATTAGTCCTATGGCAGTGATACGTCAGAGATCATGCCACAACTGATAGAAAATAATGGGGCTAAAACCAACCTTAATTGACCCAGGTACCCAGGAGACGGTAACCAAAAATGGAAATCAAAGATCTGAGTAGGTGACTAAATGTATAGAGATAATCAAACTGAATGTTTAATGAAAGATGGGCATGCAAAAGTTACTAGCATTCTTAAAATAAAATACAAAAATATGGTTATTTATAAATAAGGTTTTATTTTTTCCAAATTCTTCTTACAAGAGATGTCTTCTAATTGACTTACAATAAATTTTGATATCTATTTATAGTTATAACTTTTAAAATCATATGTTATTATAATTCAATTTGGTCAAAAATATATTTGACTGCACTCTGATTTTGTAAGATATTTGTCGGCATGTGTGTCTGTTTGTTCAATCTGTTAAGCTGTTGTTGAGAGTTGCTGAGCTAGTGCCCAAACAGGGGTGCTCCAAGGGCATGGAGTGGTAGAGCTGAACAGGTGTTCCAACCCCCAGAAGGTGGGGCATAAGCTTAGAGAGCTCTTGTGAATACCAAGAAGCTGTGTACTTGTTTCCTTGTCTGTTTGTCATATCCATGAACAGCTGTTCCCTTTTTATTTAGCTCAATAATTTTCTTTTCTTTTTTCTTTTGCATTTTTAGATCATTTGACCAAAGTTTAATTTGAGTTATAGATTTAAAAAGCATGCTTTTACCTGGGTTCCCAGCTAGTTAAAATGATGCTAAGATTGGTTGTGTAAATGTAATGTATATTATTGTTTATTATGACTTGAGAGTCTCTCACTGTTCAAAAATAATGTTAAATGTTGTGATTTGGTTTTCGTAAATCATCAAAAAATTATTAAGATCATTTAAACAAAAACCCCTTAGGATAGGGAAAGATTATTGAAAAGGACTCCCATTAATGATTAAGAAAGCAGCTGCCTGATAACATTAACCAGTTCTTGTTCATTAATGGGAGGCCCAGTGATCTCTATAGCCCTATGGGAAACATCCCAAATAAAATTATAAAAATATATTATTGTAATATGTTCACATTGGCCATTGTTAAAGATTAATTTTCTAGCCAATAAGGTTTTTTGATTTACAGATGTTCTGATACAAAGGTTTCATATGGCTATGACAAATGATTGTTACTAACCTCATGATGTATTAATGTATTCATGCCTCCAGATGTACAGGTCTTCTAAAATGTAAAACAGGAATTGTTTAAGGTGACAGATTTTGTTTCAGATTGAGACCTCTGTCTTTTACAAAAGCTTGCGAGATGTACATCCCACTAAAGATCAACAAATTAGGTAAAAGCTTCATTAGATAGGGATGACTGACTATATGGAGATATCTTATATCAGAATGAAAATCCAGATCTGTTGCAAAATGTTATCATGATTGTCATGTTATGATATTAGGTATGGGTTTTGATTTATAATTTTCTGTGTAAAATAAGCAACTTTTTGTTAATATTCTATAGGGATTCTATAGGGATTATTTTCCATGGTTAGTGGAAAATAATGAGTCTGTTTTATGCTTTAAAGTGCTTGATATTTAGATAAGATGGTAATGTTAAGCTTACTGCCTTTTCTATACTGCACTGCTGTCAGTCTTTTCTTTTGGATGATCAACAACTGAGGTTTAGAGACCAAATATTAGAAAGATAGATGGGCTAAAAGTACAGCCAATATTTTGGCTCTAGTCCTCTGAGGTCAGTTGAAAACCCAGGACATAAGAAAACCTCTCCTACAACGTCCTGTACTCAATGAGTTCCTGATCTGATCAAGGAGATTGTGGGACCACAGAGGTAAGCGATCTATGGTATATAGTGTGCCTAAGGAGAGTAACTGGTAGAGAATAATTTTCCAAGGTTTCAGGAGGCAACTCCATCAAGCAATGGGCTGACATTGACAGAGGAGCTAAGCAATCCTTTCAGGGTATTCCTGAGGAGACTTAACTGACCTTGATATAGCAAGAACTATATTTAATACAGGTCTCACTTTAACTTGGTCTTGGAAATGCTGCAGAAAAGTACAACTACAAGAGGTAAAAATGATGCCATAGTAAATTTTTGCTATAAAAGAAACTCAAATCACTAACACTTTTTGATAATTTCTGGCTACACTGATAACTAACTACTGTTATGGATTAATGGACTGTGTAGGGTTTCAATCGCTAAATGCAGACTTAAACTCTTTGGACTGGAAATATTTAGCCTAAATGAGCAAGATCATTCAAAATGGAAAAGGTTCAAGAATATAAAGGATTGTCATAAACTTCTGTAAACATAGTTCCTCTGTTAGGGACCTGGTCAAGACCCCCCAATCTTCCAAATGAGTGTACCATGAAGGCTTAAATAAATGAGACAAGTGGCATAATTTTAGGGCTCTAGCAGAGTTTGAGACTCTGGGGGCTGAGACAAAGAACTTCTCTCTGTATCCCATATTTATTACATTTTCAAACAGAGAGGGAGTATACTGAGGAAAGCACGGGAAATGAGCAGGATCTCAGGAATCATTTCAAAGACTTCTTCAAGTGATAAATTATTCCAATTTAGGAGAACTGTCTTATTTCCATGATGACAGTTGTGGTAGGAGTGAAATAGCAGGAGTGAGATGCATGCAGCTGCAGTCTCTATCTACTTAATTGGGGTTGGAGCCAAGTGTCTGCAGCTGTGGTCTTATCTTGCACTTTGAGGTATTTTTGGCATCACAGGTCACCACAGGCCTCAGCCAGAACCAGTGATTGATAGAGGTTCACTACTATGAATCAGCTCCCACCACCAGGCAAGGGGCCTAGGCCTAGGACAGACTCACAGAGAAACATAGAAAGCCAATTAGTTAATTTAAAATCCTGCTCAGAGCCATTTCATAGTGGTCTCCAGCACTCCTCCAACTTCAACTGACCACTCATTACTTGAAAATACAAAAAAAAAAATGGGGGGAGGATATATAGGGAGCTGCTAAAAGTGGAAATGATCACATGTTCAGGGCTAGGGTACAACCTTCCCAAGAACAAGAGTGCCCAGGGCAAGCCACATGAAGAAGCTGCTTCAGCCTAGAGAATACCTAGCCCCAAAACAGTGGGTTGCTAGGATAAGGGGGTGACACATGACCTTATCTTACAAAGTGAATAAATAAATGCCCTACAGTGAGGGGGAATTTCTTTTTTTCCCATTTGGAAGAAGAGGACTCCACTTGACCTCAGCTTTCATCTCCTTATTTTCTCATCCTCTTGTAATCTGTCTCTCCAGGAATCTCAAGAGCTGCACCAGTCATGGAAGTCAATTATCACTACTTATACATGACATGATATTTTACATAAAAGATCCCCAAAATTTCTTCAAAATTCTCCTAGAGTTAATAGTCAAATTCAGTAGTGCAGCAGAATGCAAAATCAACACAAAAAATCAATACCATTGCTGTACAACAAAAATGAACTCACAGAGAAAGATACTATGGAAACAATATCATTCAGAATAACTGCATTAAAACTTACATACTTAGGAATTATCAGAACCAAGGAAGTGAAAGGTCTCTACAATGAAAACTGTAGTACACTGAAAATGGAGGTTGAAAAAGACATTAGAAACTAAGAAAACATTCTTTTTTCCTTGATAGACAGAACTAACATTGTCAAAATGGCCATCCTCTTAAAACTGATATAGTGATTTAATGCAACCAAAACCAAAATGTGACAATATTCCCTAAAGAAGTAGACAAAACAATTCTAGAATTCATATGGAACCAGAAAACACTCAGAATAGCAAAAAGTGATCTTTGTTAACAAGAGCAAAGCAAGAGGCATTCCAATCCTGTACTCCAACTTTTACTATAAAGTTACAGTATAACAATAACATGGTACCATAAAAACAGACACCATGAACCAGTAGTATAGGATAGCAAATACAGAAACATCCACAGGAATGTTCAGTAATCTGAGCTTTGATGAAGGAGCCACAAACATACACTGGAGGAAAGATTGCCTCTTTAGCAAATAGTGCTGGAAAAAATGGCTATGGAGAGGCAGAAGATTGACTCTAGACTCACATCTTTCACTATATACTAAAGTTAAATAAAAGTAGATCAAAGATGAATATACTAAAATAAAAACATGTATTCTCCTGGAAGGTTAAAATGAATAACCATATCAAATTCAATGGCTAGGTTCAGTGCTGACCTAATGGAAAATTTGTTTTGGCTCTCATCCAATTAAGTAGGACCAGAATCACAGAAATAATTAAGTTTGTGAACTGAAGCACCACTAGTAAAACTCTTGAAGGAACAGGCATAGGCAAAGACTTTCTGAATAGAACTTCAAGTACACGAGGAATAACATAGGGAATCAACAAATGGGATTATTTCACATTCAAAAGCTTTTGTATAACAAACCAAACAATAGAGTTAAGAGACAACCTACACAGTGAAAAATTTTTACCAGTTACACCTCAGACAGATAGTTACTACCTCAAATATATAAAGAGCTCAAAAAACAGACTTCCAAAATAGAAGACCCAATAAAAATGGGTCTGAACCAAATGGTCACTTTTCAGGAGAAGCAGAAGCAAAAGCAGAAGAAGAAAGAAGAAAGAAGAAGAAGAACCAGAAGAGGAAGAGGAAGAGGAAGAAGAAGTGGAAGAGGAAGACAAAGATGAAGAAGAAATGAACAATAATTAAATGAAGAAATGCTCAGCATCACTGGTTATTAGAGAAATGCAAATCAAAAGAACATTAAAACTTTATCTTGCTCCAGAAAGAATAACAGTCATCAAGAAATCAAATAATAACAAATTCCAGTGAGGCTGTGGGGAGAAAAAGAAACACTTCTCCATTGTGGGTGGGAATGTAAAATAGTTCAATCACTGTAAAAATAAGTGTGTAGAATCCTTAAAATATTTAAAAATAGAAATTCCACTCATCCAAGGTATTCCCTTTCTATCTTCTCAGAAGTGTTAAGTAATCATAGTACAGAGATACATTCATACCTGTTTATAGCAGCACAATTCATAATGGCTAAATCTTGGAAGTACCCTATATGGCCATCAACAGATAAATGGATAAAGGAAATGTACTAATACAAAACGATGCTTCTCTCCCATAAAGAATAAGCTTGAGTGATACATAGGAAAATAGATGCACCTTGAGATTATAATGTTACGTGAAATAAATCTGATATGCAAGCTTCAATGTCTCAGTTTTTCTTACCTGAGAAACCCAAAGTATAAATAAAGAGAAAAGTAGAAGATAAATAATAGAAAGTAGGATTATAGAACCTTTTTAAAGAGTCCAAAAGAGAGTGAGACAAGAAGAAGTACAGAGGAATAGGATAAAAAAGAAATTAAGATGTGTTATGTACATATATCAACTCAGGTGATGAACGTAATCATTATACAGAGTCTGCCAAAAAATGTATACACACTTCAGGAAAGTAACAGGAATATGATTTTTTATTTATTTAAGAGAAAAAAGAAAAACAAAAAGCAAAGGAAACAAACAACAAACCCCAAACAATAACAGTATAGGTTTTCAAAACAAGATGATAGGAATTTAACAATGGTTGTAATATTGCATTTTGTTACCTTTAAAACAGTTGCTTAGATTGCCAAATATAGACATGCAAAATTTATCTAATCATATCAGTATTAACTGTTTTTTCCCCAAGAACTAATAGAACTAGTATTCTTTCCTCCTTTCCCTTTTCCCAGTTACTTTTCCTCTTTGAGCAATTTCTTATCCTTACACAATATTTATTGTAGATTTTGGATCATATTTGCTCTTTCAGTTTCTTACACAAGGGAGACAATATGGTATTTACATATGTGAGTTTGATTTTTTCACTTATGAATATGGTCTCAAGTCAAGTCCATTTACTTATAAAAGCCTTGATGAAATCTTTCTTTATAGCTGAGTAGTATTCCATTGTATAAAAATACCACATCTTATTTTTTATTCATTCCTTGATTGATGGGCATTTGGGTTGTTTTCAAGATTTGGCTATTATAAATTGTGCTCCTATAAACATGGGTGCACATATATTACTGTGCTATGATGTTTTCAGTTCTTCTGGAGAAATGCCCAGAAGTGGGATAATTGGGTCATATGGAACCTCTAATCATAGCTTTTTGAGGAAACTCCATACTGATTTCCACATTGGTTGTACCAGCCTACACTCCCACCAACTGTGGAGAAGAGATCCTTTCCCCCCACAGACCCTCCAGTATTTGTTATTGGTTAATTTCTTGATCTTGGTCATTCTTCCTGGAGTGAGATGGAATCTCAGTGTTGTTTTAATTTGTATTTCTCTAATGGTCAATGATTCTGAACATTTTTTAATATATTTATTTTCCATTTGTATTTCTTCATCTGAGAAATGTGATTGCATCTCAGATGTCCATTTTTGGATTTGGTCCTTGAATTTTGGGGTCAGATTTTTAAAATTCTTCATATGTTCTAGATAGAAGTCTCTTGTCTGAGGGACAGTTGGCTTAGATATTTCCCCAGTTGGTGGGTTTTCTTTTCACTCTGTTGGAGATTTATTTTGGCATGCAAAAACTTTTTAATAAGATGAGACCCCAGTTGTTGATTCTGGGAAGTATTTCCTGTGCAGTTTGATTTTTGTTCATGAACTCTCTTCTGACCCCTATGTCATCAAGATTTCTACCTACTTTGTCTTCCAGTAGATTTAGTGTTTCTGTTTCTGTGTTTGTTTAGTGTTTAGGTTTTTTGATACATTTTGACTTTAGTTTAGTGAATGGTGATAGGCATGGGTCTAGTTCTAGTTTTCAACATATAGAAATCCAGTTTTTCCAGCACAATATTTATTAAAGAGGCTTTTTTTTTCTAGTGAACATGTTTGGTCCTTTTGTTGAAGATGAGGTGGCTGTGTTTGTAGTTGTGGCTGTATCTTCTAATTTATTCCATTAATCTTCAGATCTGTTTTTATTCCAGTATCATGATGATTTTATCACAGTAGCTTTGTAGTATAACTTCAAGTCAGGGATTGTGAAGCCTCCTGCCTTGCTTTTGTATGATGTTGTTTCAACAGATGGTATGGGAGACCCTAGAAAATGACATGAGTCATAGAATACCCACTACACTATGACCCTTAAAGTAGAAGTTGAAAATGCATATACAGCAATCTCAATGATCAAGGTTACCTAAGCAGAAGTTTGCCATACTAATAGATGCCTGGAAAACATTGGTCACTAATTTGAGCATCTCTGATTAAATCACATACATGAGATAAAATCCTTATGTATGAACCTTAAGAAAGTTATGATGTAACCCTGTGTGTCTGACCTGGAGCTTCATTTCCTGGGCCTTTGTTGTTGTTATTTTATGTCTGTTTCTCCTCGGACATTGCGAGGGGTGTGGCTCACATTTATGTGGATGGAGGGGTGTGGTCTCCCAGCCCCAGTGCCTGCTACCTCTACTAAGCCCTGTTGGACTTCCCTTTTCATAGACAGAGGAAAAGCAGCGTCAGGACGACAGGGATTTAAAAGCACATAGTTAAATTAGGTTTCTAGATTTTTTTTTCTTTTTTCTTTTTGTTGGTGTTGGGGATCAAACCCAGGACCCTGTGCATACAAAGCAAGAACACTACCACTGAGCTACATCCTCAGCCCCTGAGGTTTTCTAGATTTTAAAAGATGTGCATAACCAGGTATGGTGGTGTAGACCTGTAATTCTAGCACTTGGGAGACTGAGGCAGGAGGATTGTGTGGCAAGTTTGAGACCAGTCTTAGTTACAAAGTGAGCTCAAGGCCAGCCTGAACCACATAGGGAGACTCTGTCTCAACCCCCCCCCCACCCCCCAAAAAATTGGAAGGGTGCACAACCTCCCACCCGTGCTTCTCATTGGGTAAGATTGACAGGAGTGATTAACAGGAGAGTCTTCTCAGCCCCACCCCCAATGTCTGTCCCAGAATGCACTCACTCAGTCAATGAATACAGAGTCAGATTCTTGTCCAACATAAAAATCAACATATACACAACCTTAACTCATCACCTTGAAACAGGCTCAGTGAATGCCTATGGAATCCTGTGTACTTCAAATCAATGACTGAATAAGTACTGTGTCATGGGGCCTTGTGTTCTCCAGGTGAAAGCAACATGGGCAGCCTGGTAAACTCAAATTTTGAGTATATACACACAGACATGCTATTTATATGAGTTCCATACCAGTTACCTGTGATGCCAGTTGCTGTTCACATATTCCTTAGGATTTCTCTAAGTTGTAGAAAATCATTGCGTTTTATTTACTCTCTCTTACAGGATCAGTCTATCTAAAGAGGTATAGTCCCAAGGCATTCTGGAGAGTCAACAAAATGAAAATGAAAGGGAATGTTACCTTGGCAAAAGGTACAATTGGCAGTATATATGGTGGCAAATAATTGAAGGCTTTCTGCCTAAAGAACAAGGCAGATTTACCTGCTGTCCTATTTCTCTTTAGCATCTAGAGATCCAAGGCAGTATATCAAGTTACACAAAATTAAAGTCATAGAAATTGGAGATGAAGAAACAAAGTTCTTTATTTGCAGACTACATAGTTTATGTAGAAGTGTTAAAGAGCCGGGGGTTAGGATAGTGGCATAAGTGTCTGCCTGGCAAGCGCAACAAAGTCCTGAGTTTGATCCCTGATCAAAAACAAACAAACAAACAAACAAACAAAAAAATGAAAAAAACCTACAAAAGAATCATGACAACTCTTATTTGAGGTTGGGGAGGTCTCAAGCTTGAGATCACAAGGTTAAATATATGAAAGTTAATTGTATTTCTATATAAAAACAGCAAACACTTAGAAGTTGAATTTTTAAAAGGAACATCATTGTATTATATCACAATAAATAAAATCTTTAGGGATTATATGTAAATGTCCACATCATGCAAACCACAAAATAAGGCCAGGATAAATTCAGATACATCAAATTCATGGATCAGAATGCTCAATATTGTTAAGATTTTAATTCTCCTCAATGTATATCTCCATTTAACCCCAAGAAAAACACTAGCTAGAATTTTTTATAGAGATCGACAATCTGATTATAAAATTTATATGAAAATACAAGGAAAGTAGAATAGCTGAAATGATGTTGAAAGAGAAAAGAAGGTTGAAGGACCGGCCTACCCAATTTCAAGTTGTGGTGTGATAAAGTGGTGTGGTGTCACAGCAGAAAAACAGATCACTGAAATTGGAGAATTCAGAGATAAACCCATGTGTAATACCAGTTGATATCTGATAGAAGTACCAAGGTAATTAAATTGAGATAAATAATATTTTTGACAATGTTCAAACAATTAATTTGAGGCACTCATTTCACGCAATTACCTAATTTGAAAGGAATCAATTTTAAGCATAAGAGGTAAAGCTATAAAATTTCTAGGATAAAACAGAGGAAATCTTATTAAATTTGGGTTATACAAAAATACTTATAGAAAACAGAAATGAATATACCACAAAACATAAAATATTAACTGAACTTCACAAAAATTAAAATATTTTGTTCTTCTTAGGACTCTGATAGGGAAATGAAATGGCAAAGTTGACTTGAATAAAAATGTACAAATACATATTTAAAAAGACTGATTTCAGTATAAGTAAAAACAAGATATAAAAACCTAATAAAAATGAGAAAGTGAGCTAGACAAATATTTTATAAAAGAAAGTGTATGAATAGTGAACCACCACATAGAAAAATGTTCAACGTCAGTAGTCATCAAGGAAATGCAAGTTAAAACCACAATGAAATTCTATTATTGTGGGCTAGGTTACCTAAGATTACAAAGACCGACAATGCCAATATCAAATTTGGTCACAACAGGGAGGAATTGATGTTCTTGCATGTTGCTGACAAGAAAGCAAAATTCTTAAAGATGAAACATATACTTTTATGTGACTCAACAACTTCATTCTTCTGTATTTTCTCAGGAGAAAAGAAAACATTCAGGTCCCCAAATTTGTGTGTAAATAGCATCTTTATCCACAACCTATATAAACTGCAAAGAACATAGTGTTATTAGTAACAAATTAAGACACCCTCATACAAAAAATGCTACAAGGCAATAAAAAAACCGCAATGCTAACTCACAACACATGGATAAATCTCAAAAGCATTGTAGTAAGTGAAAGAACTCAAATATAAGCACACCAAAACTATACAGTGGATGACTTAATGTGTATGGTGTTCTGGATAGGTAACACTGTAGGAATGAGACAGGCTAGTGGTCAAACGAGAGAGAAGGAACGTGCTCTTATCACAGGGGCATAAAGCAGTATATATAGAAAATGGATGAATTTTATTGTATATGAATCATGCTTCAGTAGTGCTAAGAAAAGGGAAAAATATTGAGAGAAAATGGGCTTGTAGTGAGTATAGGGCCCTTGGGTGTTGCCATGTGTGGATGTTATTTTGAAGTTATTAGGGTATTTTATATTGTTCATTCAAGGTTTCATTCAGTTTCCCATGCTCCTGTACTTTTTTCTCTTATTTCTTCTTTAGCTACACTCAGCAAACGCCTCACTAAGGTTGTTATTTCTGTCTTTACATGAGAGAGTACTTCTCATTTGTTTTCCTCTATAACCTCATGGAGTTGTTTTTTTTACTTCTCTCGCTATCTTTTCAGAGGTTCCTGGTGGGTTCCTCTATTTCAATGTCTCCTGCACTTGCTCCTGGTGTACTAGATGTTTGAGGTTGCATTTTGCTTTTTCCTTTTGCCATTTTCCCCTTTCAAGTTAACATTTGGTCCTTCAAGTCCAGTAGTGTCAACTGTTGGCAGTATGTATCTTGGGGTCCTAAAGTAAGGTTGATATTTGTCCAATTGCTGGGCCCCACAATGAAGAGGTGGGTCAGTCACCTGACTTCCCCCTGCAGGGCCTGTTGGGTGAGTTCTATATTCTTCCTTGGCTGACAAGCCTAGTAGTATTGATGTAGGTCAACTTTTAGTTCCTATTACTTTATCTTCATGTTATTCCAGGTCACCAAATCTCCCTATCTATAGTATTTGTTTGGCTGAGGCCCTACTGTGTCCCTATTGTGTGCTTGTGCATCTCATAGGCCCTTTTGACTTTCTTCAAGTTGGGGGAGTCCTTCTTGGCACACTCCTTACTCTCCCTGATGTTTTCTGTGTGCAGGAAGGAGTCATCCCCACTCTTGTCAGACTCACTAAGGTCTTACAGTTAGTTGGAGGGAGCTTTACTACTGGCCCTATTTACCCACTGTACACCTCTATTTTAGGGGCATCCTCACCACACTGACTGGAGCCTGCCGAGATCTTCTGTTTGGGTGAGGCAGTTACTGAATCTCCCTTCAAGCTAGCTCAGTTAATCTGCTGTAGTCCAAGGTTTCTGGGAGAAAGGGTGGGAGCTATGGCTGGAGTTCCTGGTCCCAAAAGGTCATCTGCAGAGAATGCGGGGCCATGGGAGAGGCCAGAGTCCAAGGCAGCCACCGGTGCTTCTGGCTGGAGTTCCAGGTGCCACGAGGTGGTCTCTCCATTAGGGTATTTTAAACAATATCTGAAATCATACTCCAAGAGACTGAATTTTAGGAATGTCTGTGGTATTAAAGTTTGGCGAGCCGAGAGAATGAGAGGAGCAGACCCAGGAATTGCCTGCCAGTCTTTTGCGGGCAGATATTATTGGCACAGCAAAGCATCAGAGCATTTTTGCCTCAAGCAACCCTCTGAGCTCTGGGTCATGTTCCTTCAAAGATGAATAAGCTGATGTTCTTGTTCAGCAGTCCCTGACACTTTGGCCTTCCCCACTATATTCCACTGCTTTCAAGACAGACATAGCGGGATGAATGGCCTGGATTGTTAGTTAGGAAGGGCACAGGGGCTTGTGGCCAGTAAAGATGTGGTATGAAAGGTGATAATGGGTTTTGCAGCACCATCAGACAGGAGTAGGAAGAGGTGAGAATAATCAATGACTACCTTGTGGATCCTTGTAAATAACTGAGGGAAAACATTAACAATAGTCGAATGCTGGGGGCAACTCAAAAGTCTGGGCCACTGGTGTTTACCGCCTGCGACTGGAGCCTGGTGCTGAGCAGGCATTTTTGCTGAAGTCACAATTTAAAAAAAAATTTTTTTTTTATTTCAAAGAGAATAAAGCAAAAGAGGACAGATCTAAGCAGATTGGAACAGAACAATGTAAGCAACACAGCACTTCACAACAAGACAATTGGATATTAACAGTAGCTATCATAATGTCTCTTTCTTTGAAATAGCTGATCTTAGCTTTACACACAATAATGTCAAACATAACAAAATAGAATAAAACCACTCAAGAGAATGAAAGTATTGCAAGGCATTCTGAACCAAATAACTGAAGATGGACAATGGCTACTATATTATCTCATTTTCCATAAAAATTTGTTTATACTATCATACATGTTAAAATCCAATAAGACACAATGTGATAGAACCAATGGTAATAGAAAAACAAGAGCATGGTAGGACTTCAGAGCAAGATGATATCAAATCAACAATGGCTGCCATATTGTCTTTTCTTTTAAGTAACTATTCATGTCATCACATATATTAAGATCAAACAAAGCAGAATAAAATCATTCCAACCAATAAATGAAAACATTACAAGACCTCAAAGCAATATAATGGGGAACCATGATTACCATAAAATCTTCTGTACTCTTACCATTTCTTACACTAGGGAGACTATGCGGTATTTATACATGTGAGTTTGACTTATTTAACTTATGAGTATGGATTCAAGTTGCATCCATTTATTTATAAATATCTCAATGTTATCATTCTTTATAGCTGAGTAGTACTCCATTGTGTAAAAGTACCACAATTTTTTTATCCATTCCTCGGTTGGTGGGTACTTAGGTTGTTTCCAACATCTGGCTAGTACAAAGTGTGCCGCTATAAACATGGGTGGACATATATCACTGTGGTAAGATGTTTTCAGTTCTTCTGGGAACATGCCTAAGAGTGGAATAGCTGGGTCAAATGGGACCTCCAACCCAGCTTTTTGAGGAATCTCCAGATTGACCTCCACAGTGATTGCACCAGTCTAACTCCCACCAACAGTGCAGAAGAGTTCCCTTTTCCCTGCAGCCTCTCCAGCATTTGTTGTTGGTAGTTTTGTTGATCCTGGCCATTCTTTCTGGAGTGAGATGGAATCTCAGTACAATTTGATTGTATCCACTTGGAGTTGAATCAAACATCCCATCCCAATTCTCTGATCACTTCTTAAGCGGTGACCTAAGGATGTTTTCTCTTTCCTTTATCAGCCACCCTCCTAGTGACACTTCTTCCTTAAGGAGACTGTAGGACCTGTGATAAATCAGATGTGGGAGATCACCATGTCAATGTAGTTTGGGATTCCACTGACCAGGATGTCAACCTTTGAACCCTAGCAGCCAGGGGTGATGCTTTGATCAGAAAAACTATAACCTGCAAGAGCCCCACACTGCTCTTCAACATTTTCTCTTTGCTATTAGCACTTAGGAAGTTTTCTAAGGTGATCTCTTAACTCAAAAACTTTCTCACTCCTCCAAAGCAACTAAAAAGATATTTTAATATATTTTCTGCTGGAAACAGGGAATCTTGCCACTGTGGAGTTGGAATAGTGAGAAAGACAGGAGCCTCCAGTGGAGCCACTGGTCCTTTCATCTGTCAACGTGGCTGTCAATGTTGATTTTTAAGTAGTGGCTCAAAGTGACTGAAATAGAAGGTGGTTCAACAGAATGATGGCCCCTAGAGATTATCAAATCCAAATCTCAAGAAATTTTTAATATGTTAAAACATGAATTTTTTATTTTTGTTTTATTTTAAAGAGAGAAAAAACCAACAAAATTTTAAACAAGATAATAAAAGGGTACTACTGGTCAATATATTGCACATTGTTATCTTTAAATTAGTCACCGAGTACAAGATATCATCATTTAATTGTTCAAACAATATTAGCACAAACCTTTCTTTTCAATGAGCTAAGAGAAATTAATAGTGCAACTATCTTAACTATCATATATATGTATGTATGTATATATATATATTCTTTTTTTTGTTTTTCCTTCCTTCTTTTATCCATTTTATTCATTTACCCTATCCTAGTTTTTCTTCCCTTTTGAAACTTCTTCCCATTTTACAGTATCTATTGTACATATTGGATCTTATTTACTCTTCTCACTAGGGAGGCAATACAATGTTTACACATGTGCATCTGTTTATTACACTTATAAGTATGGTCTTGAGTGGAATCCACTTACCTATAAAAGTCTCCAGTTTATGTTTCTCTATGACTGAGTAGTTCTCCATTGTACAAAAAGACCACACCTTTTTTATTCATTCTTGGATGCTGGGCCTTTGGGTTATTTCCAACATTTAGTTATTACAAACTGTGCTGCAGTGATATTTGGGTGCACATATATCACTGTGGTACTACAGTTTTTATTTTTTTGGAGTAATACCCAGAAGGGGAATAGCTGTATCAAATGGAAGCTCCAATTCTGGTTTTTTCATATCCACAATGATTTCCACAGTGATTGTACCAGTCTGCACTCCCACCAATGGTGGAGAAGGGTTCCTTTTTCCCCACAGTCCCTCAGAATTTGTTACTGGTTTATTTCTTGATAGTAGCCATTCTTTCCAGGGCGAGGTAGAATCTCAGTGTTGTTTTAACTTGCATCTCTTGAATGACCATTGATGTTGAACATATTTTCATATATTTATTTGCCATTTGTATTTCTTCATCTGAGGAGTGTGTGTTCATCTCAGATGCCCATTTTTGGATTGAGTCTTTATATTTGGGAGGTCTGACTTTTTTTTAGGTTCTTTTTATGTTCTTGATGGTAATCCTTTGTCTGAGGAACAGCGGGCAAACACTTTTCCCCACACTGTAGGCTGTCTTTTCACTCTGTTGGTGTTTTGTTTGCTATGCAAAAGCTTTTTAATAAGATGAGTTCCCATTTGCTGGTTCTTTGTGATAGTTTCTGTGTGACTGGGGTTTTGTTCATAATGTCTTTGCCTATGTTAATGTCTTCTAGAGTTCTACCTATTCTATCTTCCAGAAGATTTAATATTTTTGTTTTAATATTTAGATCTTTGATCCATTTTGAATTTAGTTTAGCACATGGTGAAAGATATGAGTCCAATTTTAATGTTCAGTATGTGCAGAGCCAGTTTTTCCAGGACCATTTATAGAAGAAGCTTTCTTCCAAGTGCATGTGTTTGGTACTTTTGTCAAAGATAAGGTAGCTTTGTATGTCTGGAGCTGTTTCTGCATCTTCTAATTTGCTTCATTGATCATTAGGTCTTTCTTTTTTTTGCCAATGCCAAGGTTTTTTTTTTTTTTATCACAGCAGCTTTTTGGTATAATTTCCAGTCAGTGATTGTGATGCCTCCTGCCTTGCCTTTGTTGCCCAGAATTGCCTTTACTATTCTAGGTCTTCTGGCTTCAGATGAATTTTAGATTGTTTTCTCTAATTCTGTGAAATATGCTATTGAATTTTTTTTTTTTTTTGGTACTGGGGATCGAACTCATAACCTGGTGCCTACTGGGCAGGCACTTATGCTGCTGAGCTAAATCCCCAGCCCCCATGCTATAGAAATTTTGATCAGAATTGCATTAAATCTGTGCAACAGTTTCAGAAGTATGACCATTTTCACTATATTGATTTTCCTACCCAAGAACAAGTGATGTCTTTCCATTTTCTGATACTCTCTTCAATCTCCTTTTTCAGAGTACTGTAGTTTTCAGTGTAGAAAGGTTGTTTACATCCTTCATTAGACTGATTCCTATGTATTTCATTTTTTTGGATGCTATTGTGAAAAATGTTGTTTCCTCAGTTCCTCTCTCAGTGAATTTGTTATTTATGTACAGAAGGCTATTTATTTTTGAGTGCTGCTTTTGTATACAGCTATGCTACTGAATTTGCTTATTACATCTAAGAGTTTTTTAGTGGAGTTTTTGGGTTTTCTATTTAGGGTATCACATCATCTGCAAATAATGATATGACTTCTTCCTTTCCTATCATTATTCCTTTTATTTGCTTCTCTTGTCTAATTGTTCTGGCTAAAGTTTCCAGGACCATGTTGAACAAGAGTAGACAAAGTGTACATCCTTGTCCTGTTCCTGATTTTAGAGAGAAAGATTTCTATTTTTGTCAATTTAGTATGATGTTGGTTGTTGATTTGTCATGGATGGCTTTTATCAGATTAAGATAAAGATAATCTATTCCAATTTTATGTGTTTTTTAAATTAATGGGTGCTGGACTTTGTCAGAAGCTTTTTTCTTAATCTATTGAGATGATCATATGATTTTTGTCCTTGGTTCTATTAATATGGTGTTTTTCATTTATTGACTCACTTATGTTGAACTATCCCTGAATCCCTAGATGTAGCCCACTCAGTCATGGTGCATAATTATCCTGATAATTTGCTGCATTCTGTCTGTCAGTATCTTATGGAAGATTTTTGCATTTTGTTTATGAGGGAGACTGGCCTGTAATTGTGTATCTTAGTTGGGTCCTTCTCCAGTTTTGGTATTAGCCTAATGTTTGATTCCAGGAATGAATGTGGGATTATTGATTCCCTTCCAATTTCATTGAAGAGTTGGAGAAGAAGTCGTGCTAGGTCTTCTCTAAATTTCTTGTAGAATTCAGGAGTGAATCTGTCAGGGCCTGGGGTTTTAGTTGTTTGAAGGTTTTTAATTACACCTGTGATTTCAATGATTGATGTTGGTTTATTTAGGATTTTTACAACCTCTTGATTCAGTTTTGGTAATTCCTATGTACCTAGGAAGATAAAAGGAACTTTGAAAGATTAAATTCAAAAATTTTAGATGAGCAGTTTATTCTGGATTGTGAAGGGCTCAATGAAAGTCTTACCAGAAAGAGGCAAGAAGATATCAGACAGAGAGAGGTTGGAAGACGTGGAGCTTCTGGCTTGAAACACCATACTTTTTATTAAGGAGAATTTATACAGGATACACAGCATGCTGGGAAGCATGGCAGTGGGAAGGTTCTGCTATCATCTCCACAGGAGTAAGGAGAAAATGAGTCACATTGGTGTGCATATTAAGGCCTCACTGGTGTATATGGGCCAAGGATGATAGGAATCTCTTTATTAAGTTCCCTTCCAATTTACTATATTGACATTTAATCCACTGAAATTTTGTGTATTGTTAATCTGTTTTCATTCCACCCAAGGGCATCTCTTTGCCTAGAATTTTTTTTTTCAGGTACAATGTCACATTTTAATATTAAGAGATGATAACAGGCAAGTATCCTTACTTGTTACATTCATATTTTACCATAAGATATATACCATAAGACTGATGCTCATAGTGAGGACAAGGAACATCTCCACGTTGTAAGGCAAGATAGGAGTAGAACTGCTTTAGACCAGGCTAATAAATCCTATCTTATCTATGCTACTCTTACTGCTTTTTATTTGTCTTTTATGGATCCCAACTGTGGTGAGTAAATAATCCTTCTTTTTCAGAGGACCATAGTTAAAGTCAAAGTGAGAGGTTCTTGGTTACCATTATTTCCCAGACTTCTACACAGCCTTGAACAGATTTATGTTTAATTAGTTTAACAAATCTTTGAATTTTGCTTCAAGTTATCTGAAGATTGACTCTGAAAACCTGTCTCTGGTCTAATTGACTCCTGTGGAGCTGCTGGTCCTTACTGACTGAGATGCATCTTTCTGAGCTAAGAGAGGCTCTCACAGGTTGCACTCAGGAGATAGGTGTTTTCCTTACACTTGGGAGTGGGGAATGACACAGAGTTTGAAGGATGGTGGAACGCAGCCAAAGCCAACTGCGATAGGTTTAAGGTCAATATCCTTTGGCTCAACAAGGGACTTCAGATTAAAATGCTGTAGAATGGCTGTCAAAAGCAGAAACAATTCCATGCGGGCCAGGCCTTCTCCAACACACACCCGTTTTCCTAGAAGTAACAACAGCATTGATGAGACAGAGGCTCAGAGAGACAATGCTCTTAATAGTGGGCTAGCAGGAAGAGGGGTGGGAGGAGGCTGTGGGACGACTCTGTCCTAGAGCAGGATTTGCTCTCCTCACCTACTGAAAGAACTATAAAACATATTGAGGAACAAGGATATTAATGACACTGGTTTACTCAGAGACCAACTCTACTCTTATATGACATCAATTATTCAGAACTTAGGTGCAAAAAATCTTAAGTAAGGAAAATGGTCTTGGCCCAGTGAAGAGTATGTCATATAATGAACTACAGGAAGTAAATAGGGCCAGGTTAGCTGTCAAAGCCTGAAAGCTGGATATTTTACCAAACTGCCTAGAGGATCTTTTTTCACCAGGACTGAGACGAGACCCTGGGAAGAGGCCAAGGGCTTCAGAAGGACCACATCCCAGGACAGCTTTGATGCTTCTTATGATGAGTTCAGGTGACTAAAGTCAGAGTCTGTTTAGTAAGCCTTGTTTAACATTATGGCTGGTTAGAAAATATAGTGTTTGTTTTTGCAGTACTGAGGATTGAGCTTAGTGCCTGACTCCCTTTTTCTAATTTTTATTATGAGACAAGGTCTTGTCTTTTTTTTTTTTTTTTTGGTACTGGGGATCGAACTCATGACCACACGCTTGCAAAGCAGGAACTTATGCCACTGAGCTAAATCCCTTGCCTGAGACAAGGTCTTGTTTTACTAAGCTGCGTAGGCTAACTTTGGTCTTGCAATTGTCCTGCTTCAGCCTCCTCCAGTAACATGGTTTTGAGAGACTTTCACTAAAACCTGTTAAAGTAGAAGCAGATGAAGGAGACAAAATGTCCCTTCAAAAAAGTAATACATCTACAACACTTCATCTTCAAGACATCTGGCAAAAAAGTCATTTAACTTCTCTGAAAATGCAGAAACACACTTGGGTCATATTTTAAATAGAAACAAGGAATGCAGTGGCTCTGGGATGTCGTTACTTGCCAGAATATACACGGAGTAGAGATGAACAAAGGAGAAACTGCCTAGATAAACTGCTGTCTCTGAACTCTACTTACCTGCAGAAAAAGCCTTGAAGTAGTCACTGTACTTGAACTTGCCATTTTCATTTAGAAAGTGCTCTGGTTTAAACTGCTCTGGATCTGGGAATTCTTGGCTGTCATACAAAAGGGAGTCCAGGGTTGGAATGACAACTGTACCCTGGGGGGAAGCATAGGTGTTTCCATCAGTCTAGATAACAAAATGTGGTCTTTCACCTGGGAACCCTAGTGAAGAAGGCTCTTTGTATTTTATGTTGCATAGGATAGTATCTTTACAGTTGAGAAAGTTGTTTATTTAAGGACAAAATAGAAAGCAGTCAATGGTCAGGTCTAAATGAGAGAAAATCCCTAAACTTTTCACTGGATGGACCCCAGGGCTGGTTGCTACAGCTATTGGTTCCATCAGAGGAGGAACCTTCCCAGTGTTTCTCCATTTTTTGGGTCCTAGGTCCATGCTGATGACTAATGGGGAAGAGGTACTCTGCAGAGTGAGGAACTGACCTGGCCCAGCCATCTAGGCACATCTGACAGAGAGGAACCTGGGGGTCTCTATCCTGATCCTGGCAGACCAAGTGATGGGCTAACAGGATGGTGTTCATGGTGTGCGTTCCAGCTCATGTCTGACCTTGGGGATGAGGTATCCTCGGAACATGGTGTCTCGGGTTGCTTCATGGGGCAGGTTAGAGGGCACAAGAGTGATGAATCTTTGAATCTCATGTACTACAGCATCCATGTAGGGCATCTCTAACCTGTCCTTGAAGGCAGGGATGCGTGTTGGCCCAAGTACCCTGTCAATTTCTTCATGAAGTTTTTCTGCCAAAATAAATGAAATCAATTTGCAGGACTGATCCCAGGCTAGACATTCATCTATCATTCATCTATCATTTATCTAATTATCCCTCCATCTATCCACCCACACACATTTGCCTGTTCACTTATTCATCTACTTATCTGCTCACCTACCCACGTATTCATCTAACCATCCACCCCTGCATCCACCCATCCATCTATCCATCTTCATAGCGATCTAATCACTTTTACATGCTTTCATCAAACTCATGAGTGGATGTTTTTGGAGCATGCTAAGTAGTGCTAGCTACACCAAGTCCTTTGAATTATTGAGTAAATTACCAACAATTGTCAATAAGTGCCAAATTCTATGAGATTATTTATAATCTACAGAAAGTTTAGTATCCATGATCTTAGCTCACTATGGTTTATCTAGTTCTCTTCATGTCAGGAGGTGAGAATAGGAAAAGTGTCTCACAAATATTTTCTTGGAGAGAAATCTTTGCATTAATGATTACCCAGGAGTAGTTTATTGTATATTTCTAAAAAGTATGAAAGGAAGTGATGGAATGAATTAGACATGTACAGCCTACTTGAAGTCTCACAATCCCTTTTTATGACAGAGGTAACAGCACCTTTGGCAAGTTTCTTAACTTGTGATTGATATTTCCTATGGGACTTTATAATCTGGTGAATGACAAAAGCAAATTGCAAAAATGTATGTATAGCATGGTACTCAGGTAAAATATTAAAACACATAGAGTAGTAATATGAGTCGTATGTTATAACTTAGTTAATACTAAATATATGGAGTCACACATGTGAGCACCACACAGCAATACTAAAACACTGCCATTTCTGCAGAGGGAGAGGCAGAAAGGCATGAAGCCATGTTTATCTGATTCTGTAACATTTTTCTCTTGATAGTTCTGAAGTAAATAATGCAAAATGTTAGTTCATGTTATATTTTGCTGTAGGTGTATGTCTTTGTTTATATTGAATTCCTCATAATTATTCATTAAAAGACTTTTTAGTCTGTTGTTCTCCTTGTACAAGGTGATCAAAAGCTTTTACGCCTGTTGCAAATCCATACAATGTACCTGGACATGGTCCTTGGACTTGAACTTCACCATTCACATTTCCATGCGATGGCAAAAGTGAAGGCTTTGACAACAAAAAGATTGGAGATCAGGGCCTTACCTTGGACTGGTCATGCAATTCATTTTTTTTGGGAAATTACTTCGTATCCCACATCAACTTTCAATAACTGAGAAGCTTGAAGATACTGCATACTGAAGAGTGACCACCATGCCCAGCATTTAGGGAGAACCATGTTCTTATTGGCAGCAGGAATGGTTCTGGTGGTATGCTCTGGGTAGTAGGTGCCCTCCTCTGTGCCCACACCAGTAAGTGGCAGGGGCTCTAGGGCTCACTCTTTCCTTCTGCAAGTTGGTTCTTTTGGTCTATTTATGTTTGAGTCTTGTCTTGTTTTGCAGTTATGTGGTCCAGATGAGGACCTGGAACACCAGGCCCAGACTACCATTGCTCCTCCAGACACTGAGAGTTACCTGGCCAGGTGCTTCCGGTGGCCCTTTGGAGGGATTCCAGAGCAACAGATTGCCTCTCCTTGAGTTCTCTCTGTAATTTCTGCAGGACAAGATATCTCAGGAGGCCTGCAACCTTTTTCCCTGACTGCCACTATCTTAGATTGCTAACTCCCTTAGCGGCAACTCTAACATTACCTTTATAACCATAAATAAGTGATTGAGAGAGCAGAATGCTGACCCACTACCTCTCTTCACTTCGGTGTGGGTGATCCTTTTCTGTACCCTTTTCTGTGCCCAGCAATCCCACAGTGCCCAAGGTTAACAAGCATCTGGAGACTGAAGCCTGACATGAACAAGGCTGGTTATGTGGTGAGACTCAATCAGCTGCACAGGTATCTTGTTTATCATTTGTGTACCTTCAATCTCTGGGTACTTCATGAGAATCAGAAGGCCGTATCTCAGAGTGGTGCTGGTAGTCTCCGTTCCCGCAAAGAACAAGTCAGCCAAGGTCACAGAAATATTTTCCATTGTGTACATAGGAGGCTTTCCATTGTGTTTTTCCTTCAAAGTTGGGGAAGACAGGAACCTGGTAAGAGGATGTCTTTGGGTGGCTGGGAAGGGGACCCCTGTTGCCAGGGAAGATCTAGGATAGAAGAGACAGTGCAAGCAAGACTCAAGCATCTATACCTCACACCTGGGAAAACAGGCTCCCAGGAAACAGGCTGAGGGCAAGCAGAGATCCTCATTCAGGCCACCAGACTCTGTCTGTGCCAAAAGTGCCAGAATAATCCTTCTGCCCTGAGGTTGGTGCCTTTGGACCATAGGGCAAGGAGAGGCAGGAAGGCACTAAGCTGATGTCTGGGTTCTCAGAAAGCCTAGGAAGCTATTTAGGGGAAATCAGTGTGGAATTCACATGTTGTTTTCAGGCTATAGCAGAGGGAAATAAGTAGAGATCTCACCAGTTTGAATAAGAGGAAAGATCTTAGGGGCTGGAGGCAGATGAGGGTGGGAATGCTTGGAAACCAGCCATGGTTGGGGAATAGTATAAACAAGGAATGATGAGGGCTTCTCAGACAAGATATGATTGTCAAAGGGTTACAGCCCAGCCTGGACTGGAGGAGCTAAAATTAGAGGCCCATGGTCAGCTCACTCAACCTCCACATTCATGTATGAAGAATGGAGTGGGGAGATCAAGCCTAATGCGTGTGTGTAAGATGACAGAAGGTAGTTGGAACACAAGCAAGTGGATGGATCATCATATCAGTGTGAAAAGTGTATACACCCTATTCCACCCCAGCAAGACCATCTCCTGTGGTGGATTGTGGGTACCTTCTCCATTTCTGTGAGCAGGCAGTCAGTGACATCCCGGGGGCAATTGATATCCAGTGACTGAAGGTTTTCCTTAGCTCTTTCTAATGTATAAACTTTTATTTCAGACACATTTTTCATTACTTTTCTATGGCTTCCAGGCATGTAGTGTAGGTATTGCCAAAAATTATTGTAAAACTGAAGAGAGAGAAAGAATTATATTACTACTTTTTTTCTGGCTACAGCATAATTTTTGTGTGCTGAAGTAACCCCCCAAACTGAATTTATGGCTGAAATTATTGCATTATTTAGAATATTTGGGGCTGCCTCTATCTTCTAGAGGAATTCTTACAGATAGTACTTACAGTACTTTCAGTAGTGAAAATATGCACACATTGGTTGATATATTCTCTGAGGTTAGTAAATGAGGGCCATGTAGATATCTTTCATAGCTACATAGGCAAACACCCTCTGAAATGCTCCTGATCTCAGGCTTTTGTAGGCCTGTCTATCACATACAACCAAATTTTCCTTCTCTTTCATCTAATGTAAACTATTTAAGTGAAGCTGAACCAAAAGGAGGGAAATGGCTTCACCTGCAACCAGGGAGTGCTGAGGAGGTAGAAGTCCTC
This sequence comes from Hydrochoerus hydrochaeris, assembly GCA_004027455.1. Lineage (NCBI taxonomy): Eukaryota > Metazoa > Chordata > Mammalia > Rodentia > Hydrochaeridae > Hydrochoerus > Hydrochoerus hydrochaeris. Next base: position 224,737 of record PVLA01001741.1, on the reverse strand, counting down.
ATTGAACAATCTCATGAGCCTCAGACAGGTCTTGTCCTTGTAATCAAAGCGCCTGTGGAAGAGGATGTCAGATATGACGTTGAAGGGAGCACAGCCGATGAGAAAGGTGGGGTCAAAAGGCTTGCCTGGAAAACAGGTAAAATGTCAGCATCCATGTGGGGTGAACATGATCACCACCTTTCCCACCCCACAACTCAGTGTCCTTAAAGTCTGCCAATGTCTATGGAAACATACGCTGACAATTTGACAAGCCCAAGAGTATATATTTTGGCTGACTCAGGTTTTCTTTACTTTTCAGTGATATCTTGAGCATAGCAATCACACCTGCCCACCCTTGTGTGCCTCAGAAGTGTAGCTGGAAACACAGGTCAGGAAGACCATCATGACCACCTACTGCCAAGGGTCCCTTTTGCTGCCAACTGTTTAAAGGCTGTTAAATGCAGTCTGGGGGCCTGGCCAGGATTCCCCTTCCCATACAAACAGCTGAAGGATACACACCCTGGGTCTTCCTGAGTTCCTCCAGCAGGAACTGGGCCTCCCTCTGGATCCGTGCCTCATTGCGCTGTTTTCCCATCCCATAGTCTCGGAGTATGCTCAGGGAAAACTGCCGGACATCCTTCCAGGTGGGCCCATTATTGAAAATAATTCCTATGGAAGAAGTTCTGGTAAAGGTTACTTCAAATGTCCAGTTCTTGGACAAATGGGGCTGGACTGAGAATTGGTATAACAGGGTTTTGGGAGTAGCAGGTTGGGCGTGAAGCTGTAGAAGAAACACAGGAGGGGGGGATCCAAGATGGCTGATTGATAGGTAACACCATAAAGAGCCTCTCTGAAAAAAAAAACAACTCAGACACTAGAATCTAACACCATGGAGAAGACCCGACAAAAGGAGAGGAATTCTCATGACCCAGGAAGAAATTGAGGAAAAAGAAAAAGAAAAAAAAAAAGAAGTGTGGACAGAAGGCTGGAGCTGGGCACACTCTGGTCGCTGTACCAGGTGCTTCTTAGAGTCAGGTGACTCATGATCAAGCTGAGGTCGCAGCCCTGCCGAGAGTGGGGGTTGGTGATCTTGGGACCCTTGGTGGGAGGAGGCGCTGCAACAGGGAGTGGAAATGGTGAGTTGAGCTGCTCGGGCTTTGGTGAGTGGTGGGAACTGGATTCCCCAGAGCAGGATGACTGGCTAGATGACATTTTGGAGTTGGGCAGGACAGACTTGAATCAACAACCAAGGTGACGTCAGTCAGTGGCTCCTGGCCCAAAGTGGATTAGTGGGATCTGCTTGGGATGGGCCATGCTCCCGGTCAGAACCAAATAGTCAGGGATGAGGCTGTCCCAAACCTATGACATTCTCAGGGAACACACAAACGTGCTGAAGCATCCACTGGTTGACTGATGTAGGGGGAGGTGCCAGCTCACACCGCCCCTGCCCGCACCTCACAGATTGACATTGGACTGTGGAGGGGGCAGCACTTCCCTAGCCAGTGCACTGCAGAAAAACTGTAAGAAATACAAAAGGCCTGGAGACCTCCACCTCCTACCTGTCTGAAAGAAACCAGAAACATGACAAGACAGAAACAGCAAAAGGCCTCCAACCACCGAACTAGGGAAAGTGAGTACAGGAGAGGTAAATGCAGAAGAGATTGAGGGCCGCAAACATTCAATATCAGACACAGCCTCATTAGAAATAAAGGAATACTTCCATGATTGATGAATTTAAATCTCAAATTCTAACTCAGGTGAAGCAATATATAAGAAAATTAATAAAAGAAATGCTGGGCACTCCTCAAGAAGACACAAATGGAAGAATGGAGGAACCCAGAGAAAGGAGAGAAGCCTTTGATGAAGAATATAAACAAAATCTAGAATACATGAAACAGATCTAAAGAGAATATTGGGAAATTAAAAACTCCATTGAAAGCTGGCAAAACTTCTTAACAGAAACTAAAGACAGACTTTCAAAACTTGAAGATAGATTTGCAATGTATGATCACAAAAGAAAGGATCTCTTAAAAATAACAAGGAACCAGGAAGTAAGATACAAAGACTAGAAAATGACAAGCGGATTTATAACTTAAGAATAAAAAATGTGAACGAAGATGCAGGGACAAATACAGATGAAATAAAAAGGCTATTCAGAGAAATAATTAAGGAAAACTTCCCAAACATAGGAAATGGAAGTTATGTTCAGATATATGAGGCATACAGAACTCCAGCCAGCTCCAACCAAAACAGATCTACACCCAGACATATAATAATCAGGATCCCAGAAATCCATCACAAGAACAGAATATTAAAAGGAGTCAGAGAAAAGAAACAGATTACCTACAAAGGAAAACTCATCAAAATCACAGTGGACTTCTCAATGCAAAGAGCTTGCTTCAAGAAGAGCTTGGAGCAAAATATTCCATGCCCTGAAAGAAAATAACCTCCAACCCAGATTGATGTGCCCTGAAAAACTGTCTCTCAAAATTAATGGAGAGACAAATATTTCCAAGGCAAAGAGGAACTAGGGGAGTTCATGACCACCAATCCAACCCTACAAAGAATACTGAAGGACATTCTAGAGAGAAGAAAATCACCAGGATTCCAGGAACAAAAGCAGAAAGGTCTCAGTGAAAGGGGCAGACAGTGGAATGAAGTAGAAAAGTAAATAACAATGACAGAAAAATAGCATAGCAGAGATGAGGCAGAGAAGATTGGCTATATTGCTGTTTTGTCTTGACTGATTTTATTTGAATCTGGTATGCTTGATAGTATCAAGTCTGAGGGTAGAGGCAACTGCTCTGAAGATACAAGATTCAATAGGATACCCATTCTGGTTTGATTATTAACTGCCTTTGAAGTCCTATAATGTCTCCAATGTTTGGTTTTTATTAATAGTGCTATGTACTGCTAGGTTTACCTATACTATGTCTGACGATATAGACAATTTTATTGAAAATAACAAGAGACATTATAGTAACTACCATAGACCACCTAGTATTGTGGTTTTATATGTCCTTTTTGTGTTTCTCTAGGAATTTGTATTGTTGACTTGTTTTGATTTGTTTCTCCATCTAATACCGAAAGGCGAGTTATACATATAGAGTCTTATTATACACGTGTAGAACTTCTAAACAGTTTATGAGAATGGATTATAGTTATTGTAAAGAAAAAAAGAGAGGAAAAGAAATTATTCTGAAGGATATAACTGCATGTATGTTTAAGTGTGTAGGATTGATAACTGTATTACTAAGTTTTTGTTGGATAGATGAACAGAATTGGTTGCAGTCTCACTGTTTAAATGTCCACTTTGTAGGCTTTACTTTTGTAACTTGAACAAATACTTCTAAGAGAAAAATATGGAATTATCAACTAGTGATTTCTTACTGGTTATTATTATTATTTTTTTTTTGAAATTTTGTATTATTTCTACCCTCTTTCTTTTTCATTTTTTTTCTTTAAATCAAAATTAAAGAAAAAATGAAACACAGGAGGGAGGAGGGGATGTTCTGTGTTTCTCTGGCACATTTAATCCTTGCAGAATGCCTTCTTCATGACACCGGTTTATTTTCTTTGCTTTTCCACTTTCCTCTGAACCTTTCCATGTCAAATAAAATTTCAGGTGGCCACTCCAAGAAAGAATTCTCATCCTTTTCCTCCATATTGACACTATTCTTGGGCAACCTTTCTGTTCTCATGGCTTTTAACTCATATACTACCAACATCCCAACTCAAATTTCTGGCTTCATAGAAAGCCAGACTAAGATCTGAGGGTCACAGGACTTCCCATTGCAGGGACCACTGAGCTGGAAAGATTGAGTAGCATTCCTTCCATGTGCCACCTTTGATTAAAATCCTATTCTTCCTTTTTTCTCTTCCTACCATGTGGCCTGTTGGTTCCTCCTGCAGCACAAAGACCCTGAGAATCAGCAGATCTAAATTGTTTCCCTTTGAAAGTGTTGCGTCCCTATCATAGTTAATCCTTTAAACATTTTTTGTTGTTTTCCAGATATAGACCTAGGTCATTCTGACTATTGTCTTCTTCAACTCATCTCTGTGAAGACCTTTAATCCCCTGGGGATCAGCTCACCCTGCCCAGTCTCAGTCAGCTCCTACCAGCAGAGGCCTTATATTTCAAGAGGCCCTTACATTTACCCTTATATGTTCTACCTTCCTTCTCTTCCTTTATCCAGTGTCAATCTGGGACATGTGGAATGTATAAAAGTAGAACTTTGGGCACTGAGGCCCAGGCAGCAAAGCACCTTTGAGCCCAACCAGTGGAGAGGCAAATCCTGGACCCTCTCATGCTGCCTCCAACATAAATGCCTTGGACCCATGAGTGGCATGAGATAAAGGCCCCAAATCAGAACTGTGCCCTTTGCAAGGGGGTGCCATCTTATGGAATCTTCCTCCAACAACTTCTGAGGTGACAAGGGCCAAGCCAGTTAATTTTGCTTTTACTGAGACAGCACCGTGAAGCAAACCTCAGGGCTGGAGAGAGAAGATTGAATGCCACTGCTTGTAAGAAACAGACTGGGAAGACATGTGAAAAACTTAGAGGCAGAGCATATGGTTGAGATCAGCAATTTAAAATCCCACATAACAGTGCCCAGCAGGTTTGAAATCAAATGGTATGTGAGGAGACCTGGGTCAATGGAACTATTTACTTTACAAAGTAGTTGAGACTGGGAATAGACAGAATCCCAGCAAGTATGGAACTGGAGGCAGGACTCTGGGGAGGCCAGCTCAGGGTCTGTCTTTCTGTAGTCAACTTGGCTGCCTGGAGGTCCCAACCATTTGGGTACATGTTACTACTCATGGTAGCTTTCACCCACACACAAACTATCACCAATTTCTGAAGTGTCCTTTTGCCTTTCCTCTTCATTCTATGGCTGCCACTATTATTGTTAGGGTAGGATTTGACTGGATGGATGGGGTGTGGCCATCATTGTCACCATGGGTGTGCCCCCACTTCCTGCCAGAAAGCAGACTCACCCATGTCCTTGTATTCTTGGAACGTAGGGATATAGCTTCGACCAGAGAATTCATTCTTGTGGGTCAGCAGCACCTCCTTCACTGCCTTGTAGCCATGGAGGACCACTATGCGCCGTGAGCCCAAGTACAGGGTGAACACAGGCCCATAGCGCTTGGCCAGCTGTGGGAATCACCATACAGAGTGGGTTGAAGCATGCAGAGAAAGTGCCCTGCTCTAGACGGTCCCCCCACCATTACTGCTATTGTGGTCCATCAGGAGATTAGATTTACAGTTATTGTGGTCCATCAGATCACAAAGGTCACTTTTGTCCAGCTTAACATAGGAAGATCCTCAAGCCTGAACATCAGCACCAGGCATTTTGCCACTTTGAGGTCCTTCTTTGTAGCTGCTGTACCCATGATCCTATTGTTGCTTCCAAAATCAAGGCCAGGACCCCATGGTGCTGCCAGCTGGCCTTAACCTGGGTCTCAATCTCAAATGCCCCCTCTGCAGTGAAAAATGATACTTCCTGCCATACACAAGTATCAGCTCTGTGCCTGGTGACACTGTGACCTTGATTAACTCACACAATACAGCAGCTGTGGGAAGCAAGTGTTGTTATTCTGATGAAATGCAAGTCAGTCTAACACTATTCTTCAGCCTATTTTTTGCTATCAAACAGGCAGACACTTTCCAGAAGCACCCATTGCTGGCATCAGATCTGGCCCTTGGCAACTTGGCTACCAGTATCTCCATAATCATGCCAGGTAGGTGGGGCCTCCATGGTCTGTGAAACCAATGCCCTTCCCCTGTGACCACTGTCTACCAGTAGGTAAGTGTTCTAGACATCACTCCTTACCAGATATTAGAGTTCCAATAAGTCAAAACAGGCTGGTATTAGATAAAAAGTTTGGCAATGAATTGAATATGCATGTGTTAGACATAATTCCTGACTTATTCTCCATAAAATTAAAATATTTTTCTTACCTTGGTGAAGGACTTGGGGATATTCTTTATATCCAGCTGGGGAAGATTTCCAATAAAAGGAAGTGGGAAAGGTCCAGGGGGTAAGTTCCAGCTGCTGTGGATCTGCTTCCAGATGGATATCAGCAGGAGCATGACCACCCACACCAGCAGGGCGGCGCTGACGCCAAGTGCACCCATGGCTTCTCTAGGATTTCACCTCCGACCTGTGAGAACGATTTACGGTGAGGCAAAACTTTTATAATGTATCTTTGAGAGGAGGATAACCTATCCACCAATGCCACCTTCCCTCTCTCTTGGCCAAGGTGTTTGTTTATTATTAGCTGTGTTGGCTGTCATTTCAAAGAGATCCCTGCATCATCTGTCTTTTAGAAGTTTTATCTGGTAACCTGACAAAGATGAGGCTGCATTCTGTCAATACCCTGGTTGCTGACATCTGTCACAGTGCCAATAAACACATCCAGGAACACTTTAATTCTCCAAGAAATATTTTTATTTTTTAAAATTCCTAGGCCAGTCCAGGGAGTGGGGGACTGTCCTCCTTGATAAGAGTTGGAATGATGGGACTATTCAGATTATGTTTGCATGAGTTTGTTTGAGTAGGACTTATGTAAGGATAAGCCAATTACCCCTTGACCATTTCAGGAAAGGGCCAGTTCAAGAAGCAAATGTCTCTTAATTTCTGATCAGGAGATTTATCTAATCAGCCTCAATACACTGCTACTACACTAGTCACTACTTGGAAACTATTGGGAGTAGAGATGGAAATTCAACTTCTGGTTTTCATTCTACTTTGTTAAAATAACTGGTTAATTTAGTGGAGGAAGAAAAAAAAGCCAAAGCAAGAATTTTGCCATTTCTGAGAAAAGTTAATCTCTTATTACTTTTAAAGAAGTATATTCTTATTGTCAAAAAATTTGGTAGAAATTATTCTTCAGAATCATTTTTGTCAAATTAAAAAAATACACTAGGGGTTTAACTGGATTTGTCTTACATCAATGAGTTAAATTTAGAAGAAGTTGTATTTTTCAAATGAAACTTTATCCAGAAGCATGGTGGATCTCTAATATTCCTTTGGATTTCTACGTTTTTTTGGATCTTATGTGCATAAATTCTTTCTTTCATACATCTCACATCTATTAGGGCTGTCTGTAGGTATTTTGTGAACATTGTGTGTGTGTGTGTGTGTGTGTGTGTGTGTGTGTGTGTGTGTAATGAGTAGCAAGAAGAGACTTTTTTTCCATCTTCTAATGAGCAATATGTGGAAGATACTTATATATTATAATTTAACATTGGTAATATATCTTTGTGTACAACAGAAAATGTGATGAAAAATGAAGAAAATAAAAATTGCAATGCATCCAAACCACTTGTAGATCTGGGTTATGGTCTTTTATCTTTGTATTTACAGGAAAATGAGACTCTACACCCTACCCTGCATTCTAAGCCGGTTTTCCTCTGAGTAATCTTTCATCAGCATGGACAAACCATTGCTCTACCTTTATAGGCAGAGCTATGGTGCTGGTGTCCCTCTGTTAACTTTCCTGACTATGGAGAAGTGCTACCTTCTGGCAGGGGCGTCAGGGCCTTTCTTGCCTTTGCGGTTTACCAGAGCTGCCTTGCTTCTGGTGAGGTCATTACATCCCTCCCGGTTGACTCTCTTCTCCAGAGCCTAGTGTTGGTTGAGCTCCAGCGTGAGGGAGGAAACTGAGCTGTCTCCATCCCTGAACCCATTTCTCCTGTCTCAGGCACAGACAAGCCCACTCAGATGCTCGTACAGGTCCACAAGTTCCCTCGCCTGTTGGTCTCTCCTTCTGATGCCAGAGGACCAATTAGCTCTCTTCAGGTAGGAAGTCAAAGTGGGGTGAGGACAAGAAGTAGCAAGGAGTGACAAGTAGAGCATGCCTCTGGGTTCCGTTGGCTGAGGATAGTCAGTCACACCACCACAGTTTACTTGAGCATGTGTTTCCCTGAGAATCTGAGGCTATAGATGTAGCCCGAGCAGGATCCCACTGTTATGGTTCTCTGGGCTACAATGCTATTGAGTGCCCGACCAACATCAGGTTCTAAATACAGGAATAAATGTTTTGAAAAAAGAATGTTTCTGTGGACTTCTTTTTCAAAGCAAAGAATTTTATTTGCTTTACTTATTCAATTGATTGGACCTTCCAGAACAAGGTTGGCCTGGACTTTGAAACCTTGTTTGAACTCATTAGTGAAATAATATACACAGGGTTCTCTGGAGGTAAAGTGTTGCTTAAAAAAGATAACTCTAATTGAGAAAGTAAAACATCTGCTTGTAAAATGTACAAATAATACAGAAGAGAATGAAGCAAAAAATAAAGTTGCAAACCCACCCCACAGAGTGACAGCTTCCATGTTTTAAGAAAAAAAAAAAACGCAGTCAACTCTCTTTTCATCTTTTTAAATTTTTATTTAACACCCACTGAAATATTTCTTTGGAACTTAATTTAATTGTATGTATCATGTAAACTTGAATTGGCATCCAGGTTCCTTTATGTCAGCCCAAAGCACTCTTCTCAATATTGTTCATAAGACGGGCCATTCGCTCAGTTCATTTATTTGAGACTTTCTTCATGTTGCCTTCTTTTTTGAAGAGTATTATTTTTTCCGGATGCCGAGGTTCTTTCAACATTAGGAACATGTTGCCTCCAGCTTTGGCCCCTCCAGTCCTGATGGAGATCTGCTACTGTGTGCGGAGAGTGTGGCTTGTTGTCACGGTTTTCCTCTGCTGGCTCCCAGTTTCCTTCTGTCCTTGTTGTCTGGTGCTTTCACGACCACATGTCTGGTACAGGTCTCCTTCCGTTTATCTTGCTGGAACTTTGCTAAGGTTCTTCTCTATCTAGAGAAGTATTTTTCATTCAGTTTGGGGGATTCTCAGTCACATATCCTCCTACTGCTTTTCTGTTCCCTTCTTTTTGCTCCTTCCGAGGTTCTTATTACTCATGTGTATGTACTGAGGTCTTGCAAGTCTCTGAGGCTGTATTTCAGCTTTTTTCTCTGGCTGACAATTTTCTAATATTCTCATTGTCCTTTTGGAGGAAGAGGTTCCCCCTTTGCTATCCAAGAGGGCTTCTCTTGTCTGTCTTTTTCATCAGTAAAGTGAAAGAGTCTTAAGGAACTTCCTGAAAATCTAAGAACTTTAAAAACTACTGATTAGAACACAGCTCCTTCTATGGGCAAGAGATGTTGGGAAGCCAGCAAGTTTCCAAGACTTCAGAAGTATAAATAGTTTTGTGCTCCTTTTGGTCATTGTGGTCACAAGTGTTTCCTGTCTATGTGGATTTAAACTATTTGAAGATAGTCTTTTCCTGGTCCATCTTTATTCATCATAACATTTGATGTATTTTTTGATATTGTGTTCTTTCTCGGTGTCTTGTAAATATTCTATAGTTTGGACATAATTTGAAAAATTTTCCCTTCAATAGGAGAATTATTAGTCTTATTCAACATGTTTACTGATAAAATTGGCTTTATGATGTGTTTAATTTTTCTATATTCTGCTGAATTGATCACATTTGTTTGTTCTTCTAGTTTGGTGCTTGGAGCTCCAATGTCTGATTGTTATTCTGCTGGATGTTACCTTTCTATCTGAAAGTACCTCTAGACTGATGTCTTTAATTAACTTGAATAATTAACCTATAGCTTCTGACTTCAACAGAAAGAGATCTTTAGCACAGATTTTTTTCTCTGCTTTTGATGTAATATACTACTCCAACCGAACTCTCAGGAATTTTAGTTTCAAAATTTCTAGTTTTTAATTTGCTCAAATATATTTCCTTTTATTTTGTAAATCAATTTTTGGCAATGTGATTAACGTTTTCAGTTCCCTTATCAAAAACTTATTTGCTCTCAAGTATATGCTCTAATGGTCTCTTTGTCTCTTCTGCATCCTTTTGTGTCTTGTCGCTTATTTCTGCTCCCAAGCACGTGAAATCTACCAGATTTAATAGGGAGAGAGAAACAGGCTACACAAAAGGACACATATGGGATGTCTCTTCCCCTGGCTTTCTGGCCTCTTTCCAGAGAGCTGAATCCTTGTTTAGTGAAAGATCACATGGCAGAAATGTTTTCTTTCAGGCTTAATGCACACTCACATTCATGAGAAGGAAGTATAAAATATCTCAGAGGTTCTCTCAGAGGACACACAGTGGCCAAGAGCTCTTAGGCTGCAATGGGAAATAGGTAGAAGTGTATTGCTGGGCTTGATGTCCACAAGGTTACATAGTAAGAAAGGAGAGAAACAGTGATGGTGTTGAAAACATGCTCAGAATAGTTGATGGAAGGATTTTCACCTGCAAATCTTTTTTTATGGTAAAAGACATAAATACTACTCTGGTAAAACTTATGACCTTGACAAAAGTCAGAAATCTTTTCCAAGTACAACAAGTAGAAAGCAATAACATCATAGCGTCCAAAGGGCAAGCCAGTGACCTCCAGGAACAGTTCTCCACATCAAAGGAATGGGGTTCTGTGCTATCTTCTCTTATCTGTCATTTGACTCTTTCTCCTTCACAACTTCTGTTTAATTCTCTAGGCGTAGCCAAGAGGCCTGCTGGGTCAAGGAAACAGTTTCCAGGACTGTTCATGGGCTTCAGCTCACTGAGAGCCTAAAGGAGATGCAACTGTCAGCATAATGCTTGTGGGACGCGCAGATTTCCACCAGAGGGCGCCAGCGTGGGCGCAAAAGGAAACCCTCAAAGTGCTTGAAGTCTAATACTTCATTTCATGCATAGGTAAGACTTGTGAGGTAGGTCTCTTTCAAAGAGTGCTAATGTCATCAACACCAACCACCCAGTCGTAATCAAGAACCGGCAATAACCCATTGCACCTGCATTTGCCAGCACACAACATCTCATTCCCTGTCTTGAAACTTTTAGTGACTGTTACTGTCAAAGCCATCATCCTGTTTAAATATGACTCTCAGCTATTGCACCAGGCGTTGCAGTGAGAGCAAGAAAAAAGCGAAGAAGAGCCCTAGAGGTCATTTTTCACTCAGAAGAGTCTGGCTAGGTTTTTTCCTGGATCGAAAGACTTGGCTCATTTTTGGGGTGAGATAGGAAGAGAGGACATGAGTGTGAATGCAAGACTACGATCATCACCTTGGGGGCACCGCAGACGAGGCCAGAACCTTTTAATTGGAATGTTTAGTCATTTATATGTATTCCATACAAATTTGAAGACTCAGTTAAATTTCCTCAAAAACTCTTTTGGGAGTTTGATTGGCATTACATAGACTCTGTGAACTAAATATCTTTAAATATTGTCTCCTGCTATCAGTGGAATGTAATCTATTTCTTTAAGCCATTTGTAGATTTTATTAATTTCTGCACATAAATGATATATATTTATGTTAGATTTATTCTTAAAACATTCAGAAGTTTTAAATAGAGTTTTTATGAATTACATTTTCTACTTATTTATTGCTGTTGTCTAGCAATACAAATGGATTTTGTTTGTTGATCCCACTGGCAGCTCCTTTGCTAAAATCTCTTACTTATAATACTTTCTAGGTAGACTTTTAAGGTTTTTCAGAACACAATATTATCATCTGTGACTGATATGAAGTTTGCCTTATCTTTTCCAATTCTTATTCCTGTAATTTCATTTTCTTGTCTTACTGTGTGAATAGAGTCGCAGCATACTAATGATTTGATTTTTATTTTAATAGAAGTACAATATTTTTAGCATTTCCCCTTTAAAATAATGTCTGTTACAGGGTTTGATAGATATCATTTTGAAAGTTAAAGTTTTTTTAAATTTATATTCTACTAAGAATTTCTTAAGTTAGCAGTTGATGTTGAATTGTACTAGAAATTCCATTCATCTTTTGAAAGGGTCACATTTTCTCTTTAATTTGTTAATGTAGTAAATAGCATTTACATATTTTCTAATGTTATTCCATTAGAAGTAAGTCCACTTACTTCCACAAGTAAGAGGTTATTCCATCCTGAGGTAAGTCCAATATAGTGGTGTCGCTTTATTTCATTTACATACTGATGGATTTGTAGCCAGAGGAAGGACCAGTCAATAGCTGGATTTGGTTTGTTAACTATAACATGTCTTGTTGGGATTTTTTTCATTTTTATTCAGGATGAGATTCACCCACACGGTGATTCTCCTAGCTCAGTCTCTCAAGTGCTGGGATTATAAGTGTGCACTACCATGCCCAGTTAGTGGTAATCCTATAACTTGGCTCTTTTCCAGAATTGTTTTGATTGTTCTAGGTCCCTTCCACGTCAATTTTAGAATTTATCCACATCTTATTTTTGCGATATTTATTGGGGTAGCATTGAATTTGTAGATCAAACTGAGGGTAACTGATGTATTAACAAAAACACACTTTTCAATCTATGAAAGTAAGACAGATTTCTGTTTATTTAGGTTATCTACCATCAGTGTTTGGTAATTTTCAGTATACACATCCTGCATATGTTACATTACAATAATGCTTATTTGCTTCATTTTGTTGCTAAATTTTTAAGAATATTGTATTTTATTTTAAAAATTTAGTTTCAGATTCCGATTGTTCATTGTTGGTATACGGTAATACCATTGCCTTTGTAAGTGAGTAATTTAGTGGCACTTAGGACATATGTGTACCACCTGTAGCTCCAAAATATTCCCACCATGCCAAACACAGTCTCATACTCACTAAGCAGCTTCTCTCCCTTTTCCCACACTCCCAGTCCCTAAAAATCACCAACTGATGTTGTGTCCTCAGGAACTTTTCTGTTCTGGACATGTTATGATAACAGAGTCATACAACTTCTGTTAACTGATCTTCAAGTTTATTTAGTGCTTCCTGAGCTGTGCCAATATCAGCAAGCCATTTGAAGCCACTCTTTTTCTCCAGTAGTGTGCTGTGTTATTTCCACTGTTTTCATTGTATTTTTCTTACAGTTTTCACCTCTCTTGAAACAAGTATCTGATCTTGCATGATTCTGCCTTTTTAATTAAGGTCTTTGGCCTATTTAGTGGGTTGTTTAAAATTCCCTGTTGATGATTCCACCATGTCTGCCATATCTGAGTCCACACCTAACAATCATTTTGTATGTTCAGGCTGTTTTCTTTTTCTTGTTTAGTGAAATGCTGCATGCGTTGTGTATGTAATAAATGTTGAAAGAGCGCAGGTCTTGTGTTTATGGAAGAGCACAACCTTCATCCTCCTAGGTCTTTAGCATAAGAGTTTGTACTAATCTTGTTGGGAGACAGTCTGAATTTCAAGTTTGTGTTTTCTATATGATACACAGCAGAAGCTCCTGAATCTCCTAGTCATATTTGTGTTTGTCTACCTGGCTGGCCTCTGGTTAACCTTGCTCTTGGGAGACAGATTTTTTTTTTTATTTAAAGAGAAAAAAACAGGAAAAAGGTAGAAATATTTCAGAATTTCAAGAAAAGAAGATAAACAGTAAGAAATCACTAGCTGATACATTACATATTGTTCTTTTAGAAATAGTTATGCAAGTTACAGGATTAAAGCACACAAAGTGGACACTAAAGCAGTGAGAGTGCAAACAGATCTGGTCAATAATCGCACAAGAACCTAGAAATATGGTCATGAATCCCACACATCTAAACATACATGCAGCTATATCTTTTATAGCACTTCCTATTTCCTTTTTTTTTTACAATAGCAATTATACATTTTAAAATTTTATTCAAACAAAAAAAAGGTAGCAACAATACAGAATTCTAAAAGAAAGAAAGAAAAAGGAGAATGAGAAAAAGCCTCATTAAGAAATCAGTAATTTATAAAGTATGTACTGTCATCCTGGATGTAGTTGTTCAAGTTACAAAGTTAAAGGGTACATAATAAATACTCAAAGAGTCAGACTACAAAGAGTTCTTCTCAAAGATCCAACAAAGATTCAGCAATACGGTCATCTATTTTACACACTCAAACATACATGCAGTTATATCTCCTAGAGCACTTTCTTTTCCTCTCTTTTTTACAATAGCAATTACACATTTTGGTTTTATTACTCTTGTAGTTCTTATTTACTTTTTACACTAGAGACACAATATGATATTTATAAATATGATTCTTATTTATTTTACTAATGAGGATAGTCTCAAGTTGTCTCCATTTGCCTGTGAATGCCTCAAGGTCATCCTTGTTATAGCTGAGTAATATTCTATTGTATAAAAATGCCACATCTTTTTCATCCACTCTGTAGTATCTGGGCATCTTGCTTGTTTCCAGGATTTAGCTGTCACAAATTGTGCAGCTATGACCATGGGTGCACATATATCACTGTGATATGAACTTTTCAGTTCTTTGGGGAAAATACCCAGGAGGGGAATAGCTGGATTGAATGGGGCTTCCAATCCTAGTCTTCTGAGAATTCTCCATATGGATTTCCATAATGGTTGCACCAGTCTACATTCCCACCAACAGTGGAGCAGTGTTCCTTTTTCCCCGCAGCCTTGCCAACATTTGTTATCAGTTGATTTCTTGATGGCAGCTATTCTTTCCGGAGTATGGTGGAATCTCAATGCTGTTTTAATTTGCATTTCTCAAATGAGCAGTGATGGTGAACATTTCTTCGTGTATTTATTTGCCATTTGTATATCTTTCTGTGAGACCTGTGTGTTCACCTCAGATGCCCATTTTTGGAGAGGTCTTTGAATTTGGGGGGCTTGATGTTTTTCAATTCTTTATATATTCTGGACATAAGTCCTTTGTCTGAGGGGTTGCTGGTTAAAATTTTTTCCCACTCTGTTGGTTTGCTTTTCACTCTGTTGGTGATTTCCTTTGAAGTGCAGAAACTTTTCAATAATGTGAGATCCCATTTGTTGATTCTTTGAAGTGTTTCCTGTGCAGTTTTTGTTTTGTTCACGAATTCTCTGCCTATCCCTATGTCTCCAAGACTTCTACCTACCTTGTCTTCCAGTAGATTTAGTGTTTCTGTTTTAATATTGAGGTCTTTGATCCATTTAGACTTTAGTTTTGTGCATGGTGATATGCATGGATCTAGTTTCAGTTTTCGGCATGCAGAGAGCCAATTTTTCAAACCCCGTTTATTAAAGGGACTATCCTTTAGCCCCTTTGTCAAATATCAGGTGGCTGAGCAACTTTGTAGTTGTGCTTGCATCTTCTAATCTGTTCCATTGATCCTCAGGTCTATTTCTTTGCCAGTACCAAGCTGATTTTATCACTGTGGCTTTTTAGTACTGTTTCAAGTCAGGAATTGAGATGCCTCCTGCCTTGCTTTTGTTGCCTAGAATTCCCTTTGCTATTCTAGGTTTTTTCTGTTTCCAAATGAATTTTAGTAGTGTGTTCTCTAGCTCTGTGAGGTATGTCAATGGTATTTTGATTGGGATTGCATTAAATCTGTATAACAGTTTTGGGAGTATAGCCATTTTCACAATGTTGGTTCTTCCTAAGCAAGAGCAAGGAATGTCCTTCCATTTTCTAATATCCTCTTCAATCGCCTTTTTCAGCGTAGTATAATTTTCAGCATGTAGGTCTTTTACATTTTTAGTTAGGTTGATTCCTAAGTATTTCATTTTTTTACATGTTATTATAAAGGGCGATATTTCCATAATTTCTCTCTCAGTGAGTTTTTTGTGTACAGGAATGTTATTGATTTCTGAGCATTGAATTTGTATCTAGCTACACTGCTAAACTTGTTTATTACCTCTAGCAGTCTTTTAATAGAGTCTTGTGGGTCTTCTATATAGAATTATCATGTCATCTGTAAATAGTGATAATTTAACTTCTTCCTTTCCTATCTATATTCCTTTTCATTCTCCCTCTGTCTGATTGCTCTGGCTAGTGTTTCAGAACTATATTGAAAAGGAGTAGTGATAGTGGACATCCTTGTCTTGTTCCTGATTGTAAAGCGAAAGCTTTCATTTTTTGTCCATTTAGTATAATGTTGGTTGTTGGTTTGTCATAGATGGCCTTTATAAGGTTGAGATAGATGCCGTGTATTCCGAGTTTCTGAAGGGTTTTTATCATGAACGTGTGTTGGACTTTGTCACAAGCTTTTTCTGCATCTATTGAGGTGACCATGTGGTTTTTGTTTTTGGCTCTGTTGATGTGGTGTATTACATTTATTGATTTGTGTATGTTAAACCATCCCTGCATTCCTGGAATGAACCCCACTTGGTCATGATGTATAATCTTGATGATTTGCTGCATTCTATTTGCCAGTATTTTGTTGAGAATCTTTGCATCAATGTTCATTAGTAAGATTGGCCTATATGTCTCTTTTTCGGTTGGATCTTTCTCTGGTTTTGGTATCAGAGTAATACTTGCCTCCAATAATGATTTAGAGAGGATTGCTTTTATTCTCAATGTCATTGAAGAGTTTAAGAAGTACTGGCATCAAATCTTCTCTAAATTTCTTGTAGAATTCAGCTGTGAATCCATCAAGACCTGGGCTTTTCTTTGTTGCTAAGATTTCATTACATTTTCAATTTCAATAGCTGAGATTTGGTTGTTCAAAATTGCTATAGCTTCATGGTTGAGCTTTGGTAGTTCATATGTTTCTAGAAATCTGTCCATTTCCTCTGTGTTTTCCACTCTATGTGAGTAGAGATTTTCAAAGTAGGTATTCATGATGTTTTGAATTTCCATGTGGTCTATAGTAATTTCTCCCTTTTCAGTTCTTATTGCATGAATTTGGGTTTTTTGTTTCTTTTTCTTGACAAGGGTAGCTAGTGGTTTGTCCACTTGTTTATTCTTTCAAAAAAACCCCCAGCTTTTTGATTCATTAATTCTTTGTATTTTTTTTTAGTTTCAATTGCATTGATTTCTGCTCTAATCTTTACAATTTCCTCTCTTCTATGAGCTTTGGGTTTGGCTTGCTCTTCTTTTTCTAGAAGCTTGAGATGGAGCATTAGGTTGTTTATTTGTGCTCATTCTGTTTTCTTGATATGACAGTTTATTGCTATATATTTCCCTCTTAAGACTGCTTTCATTGCATCCCACAGATTACAATATGTTGTTTCTATATTTTCATTATATTGTAGATATTGTTTTATTTCTTCTTTAATTTTGTCTGTAGCCCACTGGTTGTTCAAAAGTCTGTTATTTAATTTGCATGTATTTATGTAGGTTTTACAATTTCTTTTGCCATTAATTTCCAATTTCATTGCACTATGGTCAGATATTATGCATGGTATGATTTCAATACCTTTGCATTTACTTAAGAATGTTTTATGGGGTAATATATGGTCCATTTTGGCAAATGTCCCATGTGCAGCACATCTACTAAGTCCAGTTGCTCACAGGTATGATTCAGTTCTGTTATTTCTTTGCTGACTTTTTTCTAGTTGATCTAGCTCTTTGTGACAATGGGCTGTTATGATCTCCTGTTATAATTGTGTTCTTGTGTATTTGGTTTTTCATGTCCATTAGTATCTGTCTTATATAGTTGGGTGCTCCTGTATTTGGTGCATATATATGTACAATTGTTAGTTCTTCCTCTTGAATTTTACCACTATCAAGTATGCTATCTCTTTTAATCATTTTACGTTTGAAGTTCACGTTGTCTGCAAATAGAATAGCTACCCCTGATTTTTTCTGGGTTCTTGTTGCATGGAATTCTATTTTCCATCCTTTGACTTTTAATCTATGAGTTTTCTTTTGGGTCAGATGTGTTTCCTGTATACAGCATATTGTGGGGTCCTGTTTCTTGATCCATTCTGTCAATCTATTTCTTGTTATAGGAGAATTGAGTCCATTTATATTTATGGATATCACTGACATATACTGACTCGACTTTGGCATGTTATGTTCCATTTGTTTTTTCTGCTTTTCCTCTTATTTAATTGCTTATCCTACCTGGTAGTTTCTTTCTGTTGTTGTTTGGGGATTGTGGTCATTTTTATCTCTGTCTAGTATGTCTTTCAGTACTCTGTCTAGGGTTGGTTTGGTGGACATGAATTTCTTCAGTTGTTCTTTGTCATGGAAGTATCTTGTTTCTCCATTAAATTTGAATGAAAGTTTTGCTGGGTAAATCAGTCTGGGTTGAAGGTTGTTTTCTTTCAGGGCTTTAAATACCTCACCTCAAGTTCTTCTTGACTTGAGAGTTTTTGCTGAAAAGTCTGCTGTGATTCTAATGGGCTTTCCTTGATAGGTGAGTTGTGTCTTTTCTCTGACAGCTTTTAATATTCTGTTTTTATGCTGTATGTCTGAGATCTTAATTATTATGTGTCTGGGCATGGATTTATGTTGATTGTGACTGTTTTATGTTCTTTATGCCTCACTTATCTGCATATCAGATTCTTTCCCCATGTTTGGGAAATTTTCTGGTATTATTTCAGCCTTTGATTTTATAATTCTTCCATTTATAGTCCACCAACATTTTTTGATATTTTAAATGGATTCTTGTGAATGTGATTATGAGGCATGGAGGATGACATGATTTTCTGAAGTTTGAATTCAACTGTCTTGGAAGATTCTGTCTTCCTACACTGTGCCCAAGTATCCAGGAATGCTGTAGGATTTTCCTGTAATTTCCTCCTGTGGTGCATCCATTTTGCAAGGGCACTAGATGAGGAGAGAACTGGTAACTTCTATGTTTGCAGAGTATTTCAATGTAACTTTCAACACATATTTCTGAGGTTTTAGGGATATAGTCATCATGTGGAAATATCTCATAACTCAGTGGCATCTTTAAATGGATAATACTTTTAGGAGTCATTTTAGATTACTGAGTCATTGCTTTCTGGATTTAATCCATGTCAAAGTTATGGTGATTTCAATAAATTTATCTTCTATGAAGAAAGAATGCCAGTTGCATTTATGGCCTAGGAAACAGGGTTCTCTCACAAACTCCTGAGTTTATGTTTTTCATTACATTTTATTTGCAAGGATAATCTTTTTGGCCATAAACCATGTAGACCAATATATGCCTATGGCACCCAGATTCTTTGGGTTAATGTTATAGAATGAGAGACAGTGTGTCACAAAAGTTAGTTCTATGTGCCAAAATTTACAATGAATAGCAATGAGACTGAAATGTAAATAACTAGTAATAGGGTGTTTCCAATAGTAGACATGCTAATGTCACCAGTAAATGCCAGTTTCAAAAGTTCTAATGCTTTTAAAAATTATCTTTTAATTTCTAATTAATGAAGGTTTAGAGGAATTATCTTCTATTTCAAGGTTATTGACTTATGATCAAAGAATGCTGACTCTAAAATGTTTACTTTTTATAATTTTGTAAGATTTACCTTGTTCCCAAGAACATGATTGATTTTTGCAGCCTGATACATGGCAACACACAAAAAAATATTTATTTTCTGTTTAAAAAGTAAGCTTAATGATTATGTTACTCAATTTTTTTCTGTCCTTGCTTTTTTGTACCAAATGTGTCCAAATCTGACATAATGTTTCCAAAGCCATCACTGTACTAGTACTTTTGTCTGATTCCTTACCTGTTTCTAGTAGATCTCAGCTCATGTATTTAGTTCTGTGTTGTTTGGTATATACAGATTAGTGACTATTATCCTATTTAATAAAATATGCCTTTGTGTCAAGCTATAGTTTCTTTTTGTTCTACTTTAGTACATTGAGTCATAAATGTCATAGGTGTTATGATAGCAATATTTTAAAATACACAAAGAAATATATCTTAAAAGTATAGGGAGAAGACAAGATGGCAGATCAGTGAGCAACAAAATACAAAGCCTCCTGGGAGAAACAATTCATATGTCAGAATAAAACACCCTGGAGAGACCCAGACAGAGGGAGATGGATCCTCTTGACACAGGAAGAAATTAAAACATAAAAAAGCTCATCAAATATTTTGGAACTAAAACTGAAACAGCTAAAAATTAAGGGACACAGCATTTTTGCAGTGACTCGCCAAGTCTGCGCCAGCTTGAATCTGTGTGGCTGGCAGAGCTGCCCAAAATTGTTCCCACCACCACTCACAGGAAGCACAGCAGTGCTGAGGTCGGGGGTTGGTGAGCCCAATGGAGAGTGGATCTGGCAAAGGGACCTTCATTAATCCAAGGTCAGTGCTGGGAATGAGACCCCCCCACAGGAAGGGTGTGACCAAATGGGTGACATGTTGGAATCGGGCAGGAGAAGCCTGAACTGGGAGTGACAGTGACTTCAGTTGATTGCTCCATCCCCAGAGCAGATTCATGGGATTTGCTTGGACTGGGCCACGCCCCTGGCTGGGACACAATGAGCCGTCCCAAATCAATTCCCTGTGCCTAGGCAAGTACTAACTTGGTGAAGGCAGCTGAAGTTTGGCTGGCCCGGTGGGGAAGGGCAGGCATACACAGCCTGCTTACACCTCAGTGACAAGAGCAAGCAGGAGAGGGTGGAGTTCCCTTGCCAGTATGCTTCATAGGAAACCTGGCCAACAGGGAAGGGGGCTGGGACCTGCACTGTAACCTGTGTGGAGGAAGCTGGGACCATGACAGGAGAGAGAGGCAGGAGGAGGCCCCTAGCTCAGAACCCTGAGAGCCCTGATCCAGGAGAAGGAAAAACAAGGGAGACTGAAGGCAGCAAACACACAACATCAGACATGGCTTCAATGGACATTAAGAGATATCTTGGGGACCTAGTGGATGAGCTCAAAATTGAAATATTAAATCAGGTAAAGCAGGATATGAGTAGAGTAATAAAAGAAATGCTCTCAGGAAGCATCTCTCAGGATGATACAGATGAAAGAAGGGAGGAACACACAAAAAGGAGAGAAACATTCAATAAAGAATATAAAGAAAATATAGAATACATGAAGCAGATTCAAAGAGACTACCAGGAAATTAAATACTCCATTGAAAGCTGGCAAAACTCTTTAAAAGAAACTAAGGATAAACTATTAAACTTGAAGACAAGTTGGCAGTGTGTGATGATGAAAGGAAAGTTCTCTTAAAAATAACAAGGAAACAGGCAGTAACAATACAAAGGCTAGAAGATGACAAGAGAATCTACAATTTAAATATAAGAAATGTGAATGAAGAAGCAGGAATACATACAGGTGAATTACAAAGGGTATTCATGGAAATAATTAAGGAAAACTTCCCAAGCATGGGAAAAGAAAATGACATTTGGTTGTGTGAGGCATACAGAACTCCCACCACCTATAACCAAAGCAGATCTACACCCAGACATATAATAATCAAGATACCAGAAATTCAATATAAAAACAGAATATTAAAAGCCATCAGAGAAAAGAAACAGATTACCTATAAAGGGAAGCCCATCAGAATCATGGCTGACTTCTCAACACAGACCATCATCAGATCAAGAAGAGCTTGGAGAGAAGTATTCCAAGCCCTGAAAGAAAATAACCTCCAGCTCAGATTGATGTACCCTGCAAAACTGTCACTAGAAGTTGATGGAGAAACAAGATGCTTCTATGACAAAGAGGAACTGGGGGAGTTTGTGACCACCAATCCAACACTACAGAGAATACTGAAGGACATTCTAGAGAGAGAAAAAAATACCAGGATTTTAGTAACAGTGGCAGAAAGGCCTCAATGAGTGGGGCAGGCAGTAGAATGAAGGAGAAAAGTAGACAAACAAAGGCAGAAAAATAGCATAGCAGAAATGAGGCAGAGAAGGATAACTAGCAACTATAATATAGATATTATATTATATGCTAAATTGTAAATAGTATACCAGGATTTAAATCCCACATTATCCACACTACTCTGCTTAGATATTCTGTTCCAGTCATTTTTACCTGTACTAGATTTGACAGCACAGACAGTAATCCTGAAAATAACAGGATATAGTACAGTAATCATCCTTAATTTCCTATTAACTTAATCTAAAGCCCTGTAAAACCTACACTGTTTTACCATGACTGATTGTAATTGAATCTGGTTTGTTGGATCGCAGTTTTGTATTGATAGATTTGATTCAAAGCTGTTATGATTGATAATATCAAGTCTGAGAGTATAGGCAACTGCACTTAAGATGACAAGATCCACTAGAATATCCACTCTGGTTTGATTATTACCTGCCTTTTAAGTTTTATACTGTGTACAATATTTTATTTTTACTAATATTGTTATTTACTGCTATACTCAATCATACTGCTATATTCAATTATGCCTGTTGATATAGACATTCTATTGAATATAATAAGCAACACAATAATCATTGTAGATCACCTTGTACTGTAGTTTTATATGACTTTTTGGTTTCATGTTTTTATAGAAATTTGTTTTATTTTGTCTTGCTAAGTTTTGTTTTTCCCTCTAATACAGAAAGTATAGAAATACATGCAGATATTCATGCATGCGTAGCTGTCTACACTCTCACTGTTTGACTATCTACTTTGTATGCTTTAATTTTGTAACTTGAGCAACTATTTCTAAGAGGACAATATGTAATTTTAACTAGTGATTTCTTATTGTTTATCTTTTTTTTGGAATTCTGTATTACTTCTACCCTTTACATGCTTTTGTTTCTGTTTAAATAAAATTAAAAAGGAGTATAGAATTTGGCACATTATTATGAAGGGAAATGGACATGTTGAAGGATTTTCAGATCAATAAATGGAGTATAATTCAAACTTTAGGAGAATATCAAACAAAACAGAATTAAACCATTCCATCCAATGAATGAAAACATTACAAGACTTCAAAGCAATATAATGGGGAATGGTGATTACCATAAAATCTTATGTACTCTTACCTTTTCTTACAGTAGGGAGACTATGTGGTATTTATACATGTGAGTTTGATTTATTTTGCTTGTGAGTATGGTCTCAAGTTGCATCCATTGATTTATAAATATCTCAATGTGATCATTCTTTATAGCTGAGTAGTACTCCATTGTGTAAAAATACCACATTTTTTAAAATCCATTTCTCAGTTGATGGGCACTTAGATTGTTTCCAAGATCTGGCTATTACAAATTGTGCTGCTATAAACATGGGTGCACATATATCACTGTGGTATGATATTTTCAGTTCTTCTGGGAATATGCCTAGGAGTTGAATAGGTGGGTCAAATGGGACTTCCAATCCCAGCTTTTTGAGGAGTCTCCAGACTGACCTCTATAGTCGTTACCAGTCTACACTCCCACCAATGGTGCAGAAGAGTTTCTTTTTCCTCACAGCCTCTCCAGCATTTGTTGTTGGTATTTTTGTTGATTCTGGCCATTCTTTCTGGAGTGAGATGGAATCTCAGCATGGTTTTAATTTGCATTTCTCTAATGACCAGTGATGATGAACATTTTTTCATGTATTTATTTGCCATTCATATTTCTTCATCTGAGAACTGTGTGTTTATCTCGGATGCCCATTTTTGGATTGGGTCTTTGAATTTCAGGGCTCTGACTTTTTAAAATTCTTCATAAGTTCTAGACAGAAGTCCTTTGTCTGAGGGACAGTTGACTAAGATTTTTTCCCAGTTTGTGGGTTTTGTTTTCACTATGCCAGAGATTTCTTTTGACATGCAGAAACTCTTTAATAAGATGTGGTCCCAGTTATTGATCCTGGGAAGTATTTCCCATGCAGTTTGGTTCTTGTTAATGAATTCTCTACCTACCCCTATGTCTTCAAGATTTTTACCTACTTTGTATTCCAACAGATTTAGTGTTTCTGTTTTAATATTGAGATCTTTCATTCATTTAGATTTTAGTTTAATACATGGTGACAGGCATGGATCTAGTTTTAGTTTTCGGCATATGGGTAGCCAATTTTTCCAGCACCATTTATTAAAGAGATTATTGTTCTTCCAGTGAACATGTTTAGCCCCTTTATCAAAGATAAGGTGGTTGAGTGTGTTTGTAGTTGTGGTTTTATCTTCTAGTCTATTCCAATGATCTTCAGGTCTGTTTTTATTCCAGTACCATGTTGAGTTTATTACAGTAGCTTTGTAGTATAACTTCAAGTCAGGGATTGTGATGCCTCTTGCCTTGGCTTTGTTGCTTAGAATTGCCTTTGCTATTCTAGGTCTCTTCTAGTTCTAGATGAATTTTAGGAGCGATTTCTCTAAATCTATGAGGTATGTTAGTGGTATTTTCATTGGGATTGCATTAAATCTGTATAACAATTTTTGGAGAATGGCCATTTTAACAATATTTATTCTTCCTATCCATGAACAAGGGATGTCTTTCCATTTTCTGAGGTGCTTTGATTTCTTTTTTTCAGGGTATTATAATTTTCCCTGTATAGCTCTTTTACTTCTTTCATTAGATTAATTCCTAAGAAAATTTTACCAAACTTCTAATATAAAATAATTCTGGATGCTTTTAACCTTTATATGACTGTCAAAAATTACATCATATGCATTCTTTTGTGTCTTGATGTTTTTACTTGACATATGTCATGTTTGTTGGATTTGCCCATATTTTTATTGATAAAAGTTGCTCATTCATTTTCACTGATATATATAACAATCCACTTTATGGCTTTAGCATGGTATATCCATTATATTCTCAGTTGTATTTAGTTTGTTTTCACTTTGTGACCTTTGAAAATAAATCTTCCATGAGCATTCCTGTCTATGCCTTTTCACACACTTGGGTACATATTTCTATTAATATATCTAAAAGTGAAACTTCTGTTATATAAGATAAACACAAGTCTTATGCTAAGCTTTCATGTATGTATCAGTCTGTTGCTGGACTTTGTGTGCCTTGGTTGACTTGTTTTTTCTTGTATCAACTCCCTATTATTTTATTTACTATAGTTTAAAAATAAATCTTGGTGTATGGAAGTATGTTTTCCAATTTTGTGCTTCTATAAGATGCTATCTGTAGCTCTTTGCATTTCTATCTACATGTTAAAGCCAGTTTGTACATTTCTACAGAAACCTGCAGGAATTGTGACAAGAATTATATTGAATCTGTAGACAATTCATGGGGAATTGACATACTACAACTCTGAGTGTTCTAGTTTACAAACATTGTATTAGTTAGCTATTGGTGTGTGAGGAACCATTCACAACTTTCCTTATCCAGGCTGTATTTGGATACAGTGACTGCCTTTTCTCAGGTCTTAAGTGTCTTTCTCTCATGTGTTTCTCACCTTTTTGGAATGATGGGAACTTGGACCTCTTGCATGCTCCTCATGGCAATGGCAGAGCTGAATACCAGAAATTTCACTGCCTTGAGTACTCATTGATCTAGTCAGGCACTGTTGGGTCTGAGCCACAAATTAAAGATATCAGTGACCTAGCATAGCTTCACAACACATAACTGATTTCTGCATTTGAAGAACATTCAAAGGAGAACATAGGAAAAATGACATTCATCCACCATCATTAAAAATAATTTTCTGTAGTATTTTTATTATATTTTTCAAAACCATATGTGAGATGGCCTTCTTTCTCTTTGCTATGTGTTTGATGTTTGCTGTTGTTGCTGCTTCTATAAGTGTACCACAAACTAGGTAACTTATAAAGAAAATATATTTATTTTTGACATACTGGAGACTGGGATGTCCAGAGTCAGGCTGCCAGCATTTGATGAGGGACTTCATGATGCAAGAGTGAGCATGTGAGAGGGAAATGAAAAAGGAGGTTCAACTTACTTTTACAACAAACTCTCTTATATTATCTCATGATAATGATATTAATCCATTTATGAGAGCAGAGCCCACATTACCTACACCCCTCCCATTAGGTGCTACCTTTCAACACTGTCATGTTAGGAATTAAGTTTCCAGAAACACTGGGAGAAACATTCAGGCCATAGAAACAGTTAAGTGAAATATAGCACATGTATAGTTTTGGGTAACTTCTACCATAAAGAGATACAGGACAATTACATCATTATGATTGTTTAACAGTTCTAACTGTTGGAAGCCATTGAAACTGGAAATTGTACAACACACGCAGGGCTGCTGCATGGCCTGGGCAAGATAACGGCTGAGGACACCTGGCTCCAACTCCAATTAACTAAATAAAGACTATCTGTAGGCACTTCACCCCTGTAGTGAAATGCAACATAGAGATCGTCTCCTAAGATATTTCTGTTAAATTAATATAATTTGTTACTTATAAAAGTCCTTGAACCACTCCCAAGGGCTGTTCAATTTCCTACATTTTCCACTCTAACCCCCTAAATAAATATGGGTGTTTCAGAGACATCTCTGTATTAGACACCAGTCTCTGAACTCTGCAGAGGGCTTTGATGCTCCTGGAGCCCTAAAATCATACCACTTATCTCATTTATTTAAGCCTTCTCTGTACACTAGTTTGGGAGATAGGGAATCTAAGCCAATTCTGACAGTTTTTTGGTGGAGTTGCTAGAGTTTTCTGTGTATGAGATCATATCTTCTCTAAACAAGAACAACTTAGTTGTTCTTCTTTCAGTTTAGATAGTTTTTAAATAATGTTCTTTTGTCTGAATGCACAAGCTAAGACTTGCTGTGTTGAACAGAAGTTATGAGTAGACTCCTTGCCTTGATGCTGATCTTAGATGAAAAACTTTCAAGTTTTCACTACTGAGTATGATGATAGCTGTAGGTCTGCTATCTATGCCCTTTATAGTGTTGAGAAATATTTGTTCTATACCTAATTTGTTAAAAAATTGTTTTTTAATTATGAAATTTTAACTATGCATTTTTTTTGCTGTTTTGAGATAAATATGTATTTTAGGCTGGCCTTGAACTTGCTAAGTAGCCCAGGTTGGCCTCAAACTCACAGAAATCCTCTTGTTTCAGCTTCTTAAATTTTGGAATTACAGCTGTGGGTCACCAGATCTGGCTGATGCTGTATTTTCTCAAATACTTTTTCTATTATCTATTGAGGTTATCATATGGTTTTTGCCCTTCATTCCGTTAACAGGATCAATAATATTTATTGAATCACGTATTTTGAGCCATTCTTGTATCCTAGGGATAAATTGCTCTTGATTACAGTAAATGATCCTTTAAAGAAGTTGTCAAATACATTTTGTTAGTATTTTATTGATGATTTGTGAACTATACTCTGAAGAGCTATTGGATCTTTTTTGTCTGGCTTTGACTTTGGAATGGGATAATGTCATAACATTGAAAAGCAGCCTTTCATTTTCAATTTTTTGGAGGAGATTGAGAAAGATAGTTATTAGTTGTTCTTTAAATAGCTTAAAGAATTCATCAATGAGGCTATCAAGTCCTTTAATATTTTTATTTTTATATTTTTAAAGTTTTGATACAATCTCTTTATCCACTATTGGTCTGTTTGATTTGAAATTTCTTCATAATTTCTCCATAATTGGTATAAGTTTCTAGGAATTTGTCCATCTCTTCTAGGTTATTCAATTTTGAAGTGTATGTGATTGTCTATAATAGTTTTTGATGATTTTTAGCATTTCCATAGTATCAATTATAATATATCCTCTAAATTATTTGAATGTTTACTTTTTTCTTAGTCTAGCTAATGATTTGTCAGGGTTAAGTTTTCCAAAACAAAAACAAAAACAAAAACAAAAAACAAAAAAACCCCATCCCTCCCAGTTCTTAGTTTTACTGATTCTTTTCTGTTTTTTTCATTGCTTTTATAGCATTTATTTCATTTATTTCTCTTCTTCTCTTTGTAGATTTTTCCTTCTGCTGTGAGCTTATTTTGTTCTTCTTTTAGTTCTTTAAAGTAAACATTCAGTAGTTTACTTGGATAATTCTTCTTTCCTGTTATATATACTTTCTGCTATAAATTTCCCCTTTAGAACTGTATTTCATGCATCTTATAAATTTTGGTGTGTTGTATTTCTATTTTTTTGTCTCAAGATATTTTCACATCTTTCTTGTTTTATCCATCTGTTGTTCAGGAATGTGTTGTTACTGTATACCTTTTGATTAGAAAACTGGAACCACTTACATCCATGGTAAGTTCCTTATGTAGAAGCTACAGAAGTTGTGGTGCTCAGTGGATGGATATTCTCTTCCTAGGGGCATCCTCCAGGCATGGTTTTATTGCTAGAAGAGTAAAGGAGGTGGGAGGTACCTAAAGTTGCATTCTAGCTCCTGTATTTGTTCCCAGATACAGGCCAGATAGGAGCCTGAACCTCACATAGCAACTAGAAAAGCATGCAGACAAGTGCCTTCTGAGGAGAGACCAGAGGTCTGTGTCCCTTCTCTGCAATGATTCTGGGAAGAGTTGCAGTGTAGCCCCTGAAAGTGCTTACATTTATTTAGAACTGCGTATTTAGTACAATCCTAGGGAGACTATGGAACATAAATACCTTTAGTTGCTAGAACTAGGTTGTTTAGGGCCATCCTAAGATGACATCTGTTAAAGTTGAGACACTTAATTTGAGTGACCAAAATCCTGGAAAGAATTGATAGAACTGAATATATCACTGGTGGGAGCCAGAAGAGAAGGCATAAGAAGTACCGAGTTCTTACTGCACCTTCAGGAGGTCTATACTTTGTCAGCCCAGTAAATTTTAATGTGAGTTGGTTAAAGTTTCCATAATCAGCAGTTATTGGAAGAGTGTTAGCAAACTGTTTTCAGGAAAACCTGAGAACTTTGAGTTTTATCACCTTATCTCCTCTGAGACCAGGGAAAGAAGACCCTGGAAGACCCTGTAGATGTGTATAAACCACTACTTTTTCTGCAGTGTAGGGAGATTTAGGAATGCTTACCTCTTTCTTCTGCCAGAGCTAAAATGCCACATATGATATTAGGTCTGTTTATCCAGAAATCCTTTACTCCTGATTTTTCCTTTTAACAATTTCTCATCTATGGACCCCCTACTTTGCTCCATAACTATAAATTTCTGCTTACATATGTTATAGTCAAAGATGAAATCAATCTCTACCTCCACTGCAAAACCCCACTGCAGAGCTTTCTGCACCTATTGTGATGGTCTTGAATAAAGTCCATAATATGCTTATTTTAACACAAATCATTCAATAATTTTTTTAAATTTAGTATCTCTCAGTGCTGCTGTCACAAAGACTGGATGGTTTCCAACCACAGAAATTTATATTTTCACAGTTCTGGGAGCCAGAATACTCAAATCAACATGTCAGCATGGTCATGCCCACTGTGAGACCTGCAGGAAAAAATCCTTGGTTGCCCTTTTCTATCTTCTGGTGGTAGTTTTCAATCCTGCCATTCTCTAGCTGGTATCACTCCAGAGTTCTGACTTCACGTGGCATTCTTCCTGTGTGACTGTGGGTCTGTGTCTCTCACAAGAACACCAGTTATATTGAATATGACTTCTAACAGAAGTAAGTGATGACCCTGGGCCCACCTTAACAACCTCATCTTAACTAGTTACATCTTCAATGATGCTATTTCCACAGTGAGATCATAGTCACAGTACCAGGTGCTAGACCTTTAGTATGAAATATATCCAGAGGGACATATTTCAGCCCACAAAGGTATGTAATGAAGAAACAAGTGCATCAGGAGCCAAGACCTTTTGCAGGTGACTCATGGTGATGAAAATTTGTGTGGGCATTTGGGACATCAGGTGGAACTCAGAAGGCAAGCCTGGCTTTCTAGTAACAAGAAGTGCCATGAAAAACATACTATATACATCTCCCATGAAGGCTGGCACCCCTGATGTGTGACCTAGGAATATCTGAGTATTTCAAAATGGGTTCCAGCATGATGAGGACAATAGATTAGATGGTAACCAAGAGAAGTGAAAACTACATACAAGAAACTCACACAAGGAGAAGAAGCATCAGGGTATGAAAGTAAAATAAAGCCCCGTGATGACAGAGGGTTCTCAAACAGTGCTGACTCTGGTCCTGTCCAAACATTTAGAAGGATGAGACCCCAGTTGCCACTATAATTCTGTCTCATCAGACAGAATATAGATTTTGTACATAAAGCTTTTGGGAGAGTCACTCAGTTATGGAATATACAATGAAAAAATGGTAATGGTCCTCACACACTCCCTGACAAGGTTGGGTGTAGCATCCTCCAAGGGCAAAATGTAGTGATTGGGATAAGGTGTTCATTAGAGAGATACAAATATGAGAAGAAGACAGCATTATGGGAATTAAAATATGGTCAAAGAGATCAATCACAATGGGGATTTCCAGATTAAGGTAGATGTAGGTAGAGATAGAGGGAGGTCCTGCTAGAGAGGGTACAGGCTGAACAAAATATAAGATAGATTTGGGGAGTGGTACCTGCTAGAGGTGCAGGTAGAGGATTAGGAGGCAGAATGAGGGGCAATTTCTGACTACAGGATGATGGAAGCATTTGCAAGGGAAGCAAGACAAAATCTTGGAAAAATAGGACCTGACTGTATTGAAGTGGGGAACGGACTCAGGACATATATAAAATGGTCATTATCGGCCAGTGTATGGGTGTGGTATAACAAGACACAGATGCTACCAGGGAGGGTCTTTTTTTGACCTAGAGGTTGGGTCCAGGCTAGGGTCAGCTCAGCAAGAGCAGGGTCAAGAATAGCCAGGCTCTCGAGAGTCACAGGGATGACAGCCATGTGACTCCCTGCATCGAAGAAGAGCATTTGTAAGGATCAGTTCTGCTGCTTCTGTGGAGCAGACATTTATCAGCTGTTCAAGATCTACATAATCCAAATGAAATAACTCATATAGCAGAGGCTAAAGCAAACATTTAGCTTCTGTGTTCAAGGGGGATTTTGCTAACATGGTGATAGTCAGGTCTCATCTTTATGTCTTCTCTCACGAGGTGAGGATCCCTGATTCCATAACAGTCTCAACAGCTACACCTGACGTCGAGAGAAGGATCAAATTTTCCGCAGGGCACGCCTCACCTCCTGGTTCCTCAGAGTGTAGATGAGGGGGTTCAGGGCAGGACTCAGTGCTGTGTACAGCACTCCAGATACTTTATTTCTCTCTGGGCTGTAACTGGAGGCAGGGCTGATGTAGGCACAGAACACAGAGGAGTAGAACACCGAGACCACGAGGAGGTGAGAGGAGCAGGTGGAGAAAGCCTTCCATCTCCCTTCAGCTGAGCGCATTTGCAAGACGCTGGACACGATGCAGCCATAGGAGAGCAGGGTGAGCAGGAAGTTGAGGCATCCATAGAAGGCATCGGCCAGGAGAGTCATGATGCTGTTCACGTGTGTGGGGCTGCAAGACAGCAGCAGAAGAGGGGGGATCTCACAGAAAAAGTGAGTGACGACCCTGGGGCCACAGAATGACAACTGTGTCATCAGACCAGTGTGGACAGAAGCATTCAAGGCACAGATGCCCCACACACCCATGGCCAGAGCCCCACAGAGGCGAGGGCTCATCCTGGAGCTATAGTGCAGAGGAAAGCAGATGGCCACATAGCGGTCATAGGCCATGACCGTGAGCAGCAGCAGCTCAGACGATGCTGACCAAATGAGGAAGAAGAGCTGGGCCATGCATCCGTGGAAGGAGATGGTGTTTTCTGAAGATGCCAGGCCAACCAGAACCTTGGGTAGCACAGAGGAGGTGCAGATGATATCCAAGCTAGCCAAGTTGCACAGAAAAAAGTACATGGGGCTGTGGAGACAGTTGGTGAAGCTGACCAAAGCAATAATCACAATATTACCTGTGAGTGCCACAGTGTAGAGGGACAGGAAGGATCCAAAGAGGAACAGTCTCAGCCCAGTGTGCTCTAAGAACCCCTCCAGCACAAACTTGGTCACCAGTGTCTGGTTGGGGCTTGCCATCTGGTGGAGCAACCTCAGATCACACTGTCTTGTTTGTAGATCTCTGAGAAGAGACTTCAGGTCTCAAATTTCAGACTCAGTTTTCCACACAGGTATTCATTTTAAAATCCACATCCTGTGAGAAAGGGAAAGAGCAAAATTATTTCCTTCATGGGACCCAATTGACCCTTCTGAAAACCACATCTTTCATTTACTTTTCGTTTTCCACCCTCAAAGCTTTCATTCTGTAATTTGTATGCTGATGAGCACTTCCAACTTCCCTAACATTTTGCATGTGTAAGCCAGTTGCAGCCTACCTCTCCTAAGAATTGCCAGATCTTTATTTCTCTGTTATCTGTCACTGTCTCAGTCTTCAAAGGTGTCACAGAGACATACCTATATCCCTTGTCTTTGATCCCCCTGGCAGTTACACACTGGTAGACACACTCTGATAAGCTTCTTGTGACTTCCCTTGAAGCCTGGCTCCTCAGTCACTGCTCCTATTCTGCTGTTGTGAGTGAGGTTCTGCTCCAGGTCCTTACTCTCCTCAATTTGTGGCAATCCCACTGCAGATCTTTGCACACTTTTTCTTACATTTGATCTCTTGGATGTCATTACTCCTATTGTTGACCCTGCTCTCAGTCTGAGCTTTCTCATTATATTACCCAAGAGGGCCCCCTTCTGAACCCAGGCCTCTGAACCCACATACTTTAATGGCTTTTTTGTCTTGACAAACTATAGACAGTGACACCTCAACACTCTCATGGTAGTTCTCATTATTATTCACCGAATCTATTTCTTGCATGATTTTAATGGCAGTGCAGGGCAGCTCACCCAAATGGTCTTTCAACATCCAATGTATTGGCAGGATTCATGCTCCATTGGAGTAGAGTTATACCTCTCTTGATCATTTCTTAATTTTAGCTTCTTGCCATAGTAGATTTCTACAAAATATCTGTACAATGAGCCGATGGTAGTCTTTTGCATCTCTCATACAATGATCATTGAAACTGTAGGTAAAGCTTCCCCAATATTACTTACAAATTCCCCCACTTCATTTCCCAAGCAGGCTTGTCATTTCATAATTCTGTCATTTACAAGATAGTTTATCTCCATGTTTTTCCCACTGAGGCTGGGTAAACACCATTGTGATGATTAATTAATTAATTGTTAACTTGAGTGGGGAATGCCCAGCTGATTTCAGACAGCATGGTTCTGGATGTGGGAGACCCACTCTAAGGAGGACTGTTGTTGGAGTGGTATAAAAGGAAAACATGAGGGAAGGATTTCAGCTGATTTTCCTTAGAAGAGCTTCATTGTAACTGATTTTCCTTGGAGGAGTTTCAGCTGTTCTCTTTGGAGGAGCTCCAGTCTTTGTCTTTACCTTGGGCATCAACTCCTGGCTTTTGGTGAAGATTCTTCAGCTTCTTGTACCCAATTTTTGGTACCAGCCAGCATAGACTCTTTAGCTTCTATCACTGACCCTTCAAGATCCTGGTGCAGATCCCTCAGTCTTCCATCACAGATTCTTAGACTTCTTGATAAAAAGTCATACGAGACATTGTCATGGGCTCCAGGCCTTCAGCTGGATCAATTGACCTCTAGCACATGCACAGATCTTTTGCATTCTTCCAATTTGATTCTGCGGGTGGCCATTGTAGGTCAATTTCTGTGTCCTGTATTAAATCTAATTCAAAGCACGCGTAATATTTTGAGGAGCTTTGCCCTAGTCCTCACTAATACAACTATGAAAAGGAACACTTGATAATAGAATTGCATTTCACATTCCAACTCTCAAATTAGGCAGCAGCCATCCTTGGCGATGGTGAGTACTGGAGCTCCTCCAGTGTGTTCTCAAATTAATCAGATGTGCTCTGGATTGACATGAACTGCTCATCTGAAAGAGCCACAGTGGGCTTTTTTTGAAGAATTCCTTACTAAAATTTATATATATGCATAATCTCATAATTTTTGACCCATAAATGTGTCAGTTCTTCCTACTGCTACCTCCCTGGAAATGTCCTTTGTTACCTACTCTTCATTTATTGTCCAAAGCCAAAAGATCCTCATCCTTCAAGACCTAGCACAACCATGATTTGTTTACCAAAGACTCCTACTCTTGGACAAAGCCAATCCAGTAAAACTGACTACTTTCCTTCTTTGATCCATATTGAACAGTTCTGTTTTTTTTTTAAATAGTAATTCTTACAATGATCAGTTGTCTTTCAGCTCCTCTTTTTTCTAAAGGCTTTTCTACAATAGGAGCAGCAACTTATTTTCTTTATGATTCTAACTTATAGGAAAAGAGTCTAATAGGTTATGACTCTCACTAATAGGTAAAGAGCTCTATAATTCCCACAGCTTCCTTCTACCCTAAAATGGAGATGCTGGAATATCAACTTCATCCTATGTATTGCTGCAGACAGCATGTTTGTCTGACTGTGCTTCCTTTCTGACACAGGAGTAGAAAGATACCTTTATTTCATCAATACTTCATAATCTCACATAAATGACTCCTGCTGCAAATTCTATGTCCTAAGAAGAAACCTAGCCAATAAAAACAACTTGCACAAATCACAAAATGACAGTAAGGTGTCCTTAAATTTCAATAGTTATCTTGGATGTAAGGTGTTCATTTCACCTTTAAGGAAACACACCAATTAAAAAGACAGGAATGGGAAAAATATTTTGTGCAAATGAAATCCAAAGGAAAGAAGGTGACGGTCTACTGAAACAGATAAGATGGACGTTAAGTCAAAAGTCTGTGATACATGAACATTTAGAAGACTGTCTCCATCTAAACCACAGAATACTTGAACTATACTTTAGAACAAATGGACATTTATACAGGTCAAATGTATGAGACATTTGCACATAAAAATTCTCCAGGATAGATCAAATGATAGGCTATAAAACCAGTCTTAACAAATTTAAAAATATTGAAATTATATCAAGTTCTTTAAGGCCCACAATGATATAAAATTAGGAATCAGTAACACAAAAATTTTTGCTAATTTCATGAATATGTAGATATTAGATATCTTCCTGAACAACCACTGAGAAAAATGAACAGAAATTTCTTAAGAGTAGAGGTAAAATGACTGACAGTGAATTAGTGATCATCAGGGAAGTGCAAATTAAAACTACCATATTATCTCTAACCTGTTAGAATGGCTAAAGCCAAAGACATAGAAGACAATAAATGTTAGTGAATGTATAGACAAAAAGGAAACTTTATACACATAGGTGGGAAAGTAAATGTTTAAAAGTACATAAAGTTCTGAAAAAATTAAAATTAAAAGCCACCGTATCTTCTAGTCATATCATCATTACTGGGAGAATACCCTAAAATATAATAGGTATGTTAAAGAAATCTCTGCCCTTCTATGTTCACTGAAACACTATTTACAGTATGAAAATATGGACTCAACCTAAATGCCCATTAATTAAAAAGTTAATAGTATATACAATGAACTAGAAATACCCTTTCACAAGACTGACTTTATAAGTGAGAGGGATCAGGACAGTAAAGGAAAAGCTACATTCTGAAGAGAAAAAAATAGACTTCTAGGTAAAGAGAAAAAGACAATAAGAAAACTAAACAACACAGAAAAATATGCTAATTACTCACATTAAATATAGTGATGGAAATTTTAGGAAAGCAACTGGGCAAGAGAAAACATGACAGGAAAATAAATACACAGTCAAGTTATCCCTATTTGCAGGTGATATAATTTTATATCTAGAAACCCCCCAATGAGTCCACCAATGTCTGCTTAGAACTAATAAGCAAATTGAGCAATAGACCAGACAAGTAATGAAAACACAAACTTGACAGATTTCCAGTTCATCAACAAAGAACATCTGAGAAATTAATCAGGAAAACAATCCTATTCCTAATAATCTCAAAAATTAAATACCTAGAAATAAGCCAGACAAGGAAGCTGACAGATCTGTCATAAATTTATAAAACATTGAAGAACTAAACTGAAGAAAGCATTAGAAGATAGATTTGCAATGTTCATGTGTTGAGAGAACTAGGAACATTAAAATGGCTACACTGACAGAAAAGTGATTTAGGA
Source organism: Hydrochoerus hydrochaeris (assembly GCA_004027455.1). Classification (NCBI taxonomy): domain Eukaryota; kingdom Metazoa; phylum Chordata; class Mammalia; order Rodentia; family Hydrochaeridae; genus Hydrochoerus; species Hydrochoerus hydrochaeris. The sequence continues at coordinate 189,204 of PVLA01001741.1, read as the reverse complement.
CAATCCTCATAAATATTACCAATGACATTCTTCACAGAATGAGAAAAAAATCCAAAAATCCAAAAATACATACAAAATACAAAAGATATAAAGTATAAAAGGTGATCAAAATATGTAGCCTGCATTTAAATAAAAAAAACATTACAGTAAAAGACACATTGCTATAAATTGCTCTCGAAGGACTCCCTCTTGATTCAAACACACTTATCCTATGATTCTTACTACTTTTAATTTGTTATTAATTTTAGTTTTTTATTAGTACATTTGCATTACAGAATGATTATCTTACTTGTGGAGAGTTGGTGCATAAATATAACACATTTCAGATTTTTTCCCCACCCCCTTTCCCTCCTCTCCTTGGCCCTCCCTCCATCTCTTGATCCCTGTTGTGGATTAACAAATGGTGAACTTGTAACAACCAAACTGAACCAAATCAGCATGATTCTGGGAAGACACACCTAAGAATTGTTGCCAACAGCATAAAAGGAGAAATGGAAGGGAAGATGGTATCTTGGAGAGGCTTGTCACAATGGCTTTCCTGATGTGAACTCGGTTTCTCATCATCAGAGGAGCTCGGGTCCTCTGTCGCTGAAGATGGCTATGGTCCTTTTTGGGGGAGCTCTGGTTTTTACCTTGAGCAGCACTTCCTGGCTCTAGTTCAGATATCTCAGCCTGCTAGCCCAGATCCTTCACCCCAGTGATGGCAGACTTTCTAGCTGCCACACTGTGGACCCTCCTAGTGCAGATCCTTGATACAGACTTGCATGAGACATTGTCATGGGCTCTAGGTCCCCAGATGGACTCATGGAGGACATTGTCATGGGCTCTAGGTCTTCAGCTGGACTCGTGCAAGGACATTGCTATGGGACCCAGGTGCTCAGCTGGATTCTTTGAAGTATCTAGTGTATGAACAGATCTCTTAAATTCTTCTATATTTGACTCTTCAAGTGAATATTATAAAATAATCCTATAAATTTTATGTCTTATATTGAATCTATTCCTTTGCAAAACCTGACTATAACAATTTCCTTGCCATTTGAAAAAGATTTATTGCCCTACTTCTATTATCTATTTTTTATTTTGGTCTTTATATTTTGGGGTTCCCATATATAAGAAACCAGGGAATATTTAAAATTTTAAGTCTGATTTATTCCACTTATTATGGTCTCAAAGTGTATGACTTTTCCTACAGACGACTCAAGTCCTTGTTTATGTCACAGTAGTACTCCATGGTATGTGAATACATCTTCATCCATTAATCTGTTTATGGGCATATGGGCTACTTTCACAATTTAGCTATCATAACTTGTGCTGCTGCTATAAACATGTATATGTATGCATGCATGTATATGTATAAGTCTTTTAGGAAAATATCTAGAAGGGAAATAGTTGAGTGCAATGGCATTTCTACTTTTAGCTTCTTGAGGAAACTCTATACTGATTTCCATAGTGATTGTTATTTTACATTCCCAGAAACAATATAGAAAGTTTGCATTTTTCATGCAGCCTTGCCAGCATTAATTACTATTTGATTGCTTGATGATAGCCATTTTTTCTGGAGCAAGATGGAATCTCATTTTTCTTTTAATCAGTATATCTATAATGACTAAAGATGTTGAACTTTTTTTCATGTATTTGTTGGACATTTATAGTTCTTCTGAGAAGTATCTATTATTTCAGATGCCCACTTTTTGATGGGGTCTTTTATTTTGAGGAATATAATTTTTAAAATTCTTTATATATTCTTTATATTATTCCTCTGTGTGAGGAATTGTTGGAAATTTTTTTTCTGTTCTGAGGGTTGTCTCAACTGTTTTTTGTTTCTTTTGCTGTGCAGAAGATTTAATTTGATCTGGCTACATTTGTTTGATTTTTGAAACTATTTCTTGTGCCATTGGGGTTCTGTTAAAAAAGTTCTTGCCTAAGCCTATATCAAGAGACTTATCTGTTTTTTTTTTATCTTCCAGGTGACACTTTTTATATTTTAGTTTACTATATGGTGAGATAGATCTAAATTCAATATTCTGTATGTGGATAGTCAAATTTCCCAGAACCATTTCTCAATGAGGCTGTCTCTCTTTCAGTGTATATTTTAGCCCCTTTGTCAAAGATCAAATAGTTGAACAAGCCTGATTTTTTTTCATGCATCCTCTATTGTGTTCCACTGAGGTTTTTTTTGTGCTGAGACTCTAATTATCTATTGTGTTTTTGTGACAGTACTATGCTGCTTTTAAAAAAAATCATTGTAGATTAGTAATATATCTTCAAATCTGAGATTGCAATGCTGCTTGCTTTGCTGTGGTTGCCAAGGATGGATTTTGCTATTTTGGGTCCCTTCTTGTTCTATATGAACTTTAGGATTGTTTTTTCTAGTTCTGTAAGGCCTGCTGTTAATATTTTGATTAGTATTACATTAATCCATATATCAGTTTTGGAAGTATGGGCATTTTTACTAGATTGGTTCAGGAACAGGAGATCTTTCCATTTTCTGATGTCCTCAACTCTCTTCTCAGAGTATTGGAATTTTCACTGTAGATGTTTTTCACTTTCTGGATTAGGTTAGTTCCTATTTCTTTTCTCTTGAAGCTGTTGTGAATGGTATTGTTTTCCTAATTTCTTTCTCATGAAGTCCATTATTGGTGTACAGGAACACTTGTTGATTTTGTATACTTGTACACTGATGAACTTGGTTATTAATCCTGAGTATTTTGGTAGAATGTTTGGATTTCCTATTGTTTTGGTTACTTTTCTCTCATTGCTGATGCAATACCTGACACCCAAAATGAAGAAAAGAAAGGTTTATTTAGCTCACAGTTGTGGAGATTTTAGTTTACAATCTGCTGAGTCCAAGGCAGGGTAACTCACGGCAGAGGGGCAACAGTTCATGGCAAGAGAAAGCAGCAAAATTGACAGGAGCAAAAAGGAAGAATTTGGAGACAAGATTCTTTCTGTCCCTTATATTTTATGTAGGCTACCCACTCTAGAGTGGCTGTAGCACTAACACCCATAATCCCATCACGGGACCATAAATCAATCACAAATTTTAGAAGCCCACCTGCATGACTGTATGAAGATTTGGAAGCCATCTAGACACAAACCATAACACCTATGTAGAATATCATGTGTGCCAATAATAATTTGACTTCTTCCATTCCTGTCCATATTCCTTTTATTTGTTTCTCATGTTTAAATGCCTTTAAATGTTTTCTTAGTACATGTTTGTAGTCCATGCACTTTGTAGTCATCTAGGGGAGTAGGTACATATACATCCTTCAGCTTGTTTTTTTTTAAAATCCTCTTCCCTCCTCCTGCCTAACTTCCTCCTCTAATTCCTCTATCCTGATTTTTATTATCATTGATATTTTTAGTCTTAGTTGATGTAATGTCATATAATGTTTATATTAATTGAGATTATTAGGTTCCTGTACATGGCATATCTTTATTCTACTTTTTTCTTTTTCCCCTCTTCATTTTCCTGTAAGTATTTCAAATTTGTCATTGTTTATAACTAAGTAGAATTTCACTTGTATCCAATTATCTGTTGATGGGCATACTGACTGCTTCCATGGTTTAACTAATATGAATTGTGCTGCTTTAAACATTGGTACACATGTATCACTGTAGTATGATGTCATAAGCCCTTTGGGTAAGATACATAGAAGGAGAATATATTAGTCATATAAAATTCCTGATTTAAGTCTTTTGGAGAAATCTCCACATTGATTTTCATAATAGTTATACCCATTTACATTCCTATCAATAATGAAGTTGAGTTCCTTTTCAACACAGTCACACCAGCATTTGTTATTATTTGATTTCTTAATGATTGCCATTCTTTCTGGAGAAAAGAAATCTTAAAATTGTTTTAATTTGTATTTCTGTAATGGCCAGGGAGATTGAACACATTTTCATGTATTTGTTGGCCATTTGAATTTCTTCTTCTGTGAAGTGTCTGTTTACTTCTCTTGCCAATTTCTTGGCCTGGTCTTTAATTTTAGTGGTCTAATCTTTTGGAGTTCTTTGTGTATTCTAGATTTAATACTCTGTCTGTGGAGTAGCTCGCAAATTTTTGCCCTATTCTATAGTTTGTCTATAGAACTATGGGTGTAGCACTAACACCCGTAATCCCAACACTGATTCTTTTACCATGCAGAAGCTGTTTGGTTTGATATAATCCAATTTGTTGATTATTGCTGTTATTTCTTGTGCAATTGAGATTCTGTTTAGAAAATTATTTCCTACACCTACATCTTCAAGTGTTTTACCTATTTTATTTCCAGTAGGTTTAAAGATTCTGTATTAAAATATTAAAGTTTATATCTTTGATCCATTTTGATTTTAACTTAGGAAATGATGAGAGATAAAGATCCAATTTCATTTTCTCCAAACAAATAGCCAGTTTTTCTTGGACCGTTTGTTGAATAGGTTATCTTTCCTCCAACATTTGCTTTGTTCAAAGCCTTTTTGGATTTTGTTCAAAGCCTTTTATGCATCCACTGATATGATCAATATCATATGCTTTTTATTGTGCTTCTGTTTTTTAAATTGTTTATTTGTCAAAGATAAAATAGCTGAATGTGTTTGAGATTGCTTCTCTACATGCTCTTCTGTTCCATTGGTCCATGTATTTGTTTTGTTCCAACACTATGTTTTTTTTAAAAAAATAATTATTGCTTTGTAGTACTTTGAAGTCAGACATTTCAAAGTCTCCTGCTTTGATCCCATTGTCTAAAATTACTTTTTTATACTGAGTCTTTTTTTGTTCCATACAAATTTTAGGATTGCTTTCTCTCATTTTTCAACATGTGCCATTGGTATTTTGATAGGGACTGTGTTGGACAGTTTTGGGAGTATGGGAATTTTGACAATATTGATTCTGCTTAGCCAGGTACAAGGGACACCATTCCATTTTACGATGTCCACTTCAATCTCTTTTTTTCAGAGCACTGTAGGGTTTTTTTTTTTTTTTGGTAGAGGTCTTTCACTTCCTGTCTTGCTTACTTTGTTGTTGTTGTTGCTGAGACAAAATACTTGACACCCAAAATGAAAGAAGGAAAGTTCTATTTAGCTTACAGTTTTTGGAGGTTTCAGTTCCTATTCAGATGGTTCCAAGGCAGGGTGGTACAGCTGAGGTGAAGCCTTTCATGGTAGCCACAAATGACAAGAGCAAAAAGGGTAAGAAGAGAAAAACATCTTTCATTCTCTCTTATATTGTATGCCAGCTACCTGCTCCTGGGCAGGTGCATCACTCACCCTGCCAATCCCAGTGCTAGACAATGAACCAATCATTAATACTAGATTCATTCACTCCCATGACTGCATGAGGCTTTGGGGGGACACCCAGACATAAACCATAGCATTTTCTTACTTGGATATTTCATTTTTGTGGAAGCTACTGTGAATGGTATTGTTTTCATAGTTTCCTTATCTTCAAGTTCATTATTAGTGTACACAAATGCTAATGATTTTTGTGTGTTGATCATATAATCTATGTGACTGACATTATTTCTAGGAGAGCTTGTGTGTATGTGTGTGTGTGTGTGTATGCATGTATGTAGTTTGTTGGATCTTCTAGGTAAATATTATGTCATCTGCAAATAATGATAATTTGAATTCTTCCTTTCCTGTGTGTGTCCTTTGTATTTCTTTCTCTTGCCCAATTGCTCTAGTTAATGTTTCAAGTAGTATGTTAAATATAAATGATGATAGTGGACATCTTGTCTTGTTCTTCATTTTAGAGGAATGTTTAAATATGTTTTTTCATTTAGTACAGTGCTGGCTTTTGGTTTGTCACAAACAGATTTTAATGTATTAAAATATGATCCTTCTATACATATTTTCTTCAGGATTTTTTTTTATCATGAAGGGGTGTTAGATTTTGTTTAAAGCCCTTTCTACATCTATTGATATGATCGATATCATGTGCTTTTTATTTTGCTTCTGTTCTTTAAATTTTGTTTCTGTTTATGTGATGTATTACATTTATTAACTTATGTATGTTTAATCATCCTTGCATTTTTTTTTGTCTTTTTGAGACAGGGTCTCACTATGTAGTTCAGGCTGCCTTGGGCTCACTTTGTAGTCCAGGCTGGCCTTGAACTTGCAATGATCCACCTGCCTCAGCTTCCCGAGTGCTGGGATTACAGGAGTGTGCCACCACACCCAGCCCATCCTTGCATCTTTGAGATGAAACCTACATGATCATGATGTATGATCTTTTTGATGATATGCTGCATTCTATTTGCTAATACTTTAATAAAGATTTTAATTTAAGTCCATTTAATAGATTGACTTATATTTTTCTTTGTAATTGGGTCTTTGCCTGGTTTTGGCATCAGAGTGATTCTGGAATCTGTAAATAAATTTGGGAGCATTCCATCTCTTTCTGTTTCTTTGAATAACTTTAAAAGTGTTGGTAAATATAACATATAATTCAGCAGTGAATCCATCATGTCCTAGGCTTTTTTTTTTTTTTTGCTTGATGGATTCTTTGTTACTGGGTCAATTTCATTGCTTGATATTGGCTTGTTAAGCATATTTATGTCTTCTTGGGTAAATTTTGTTAATCTGTGTTTGTCTAGGAATCCATCCATTTCTTCAAAATTTGGCAAGTTGTTGAAATATTATTATTGAAAGTAGTTACTATCTTCAAGATTTGGACAATCTTTGTTGTGATTTCACTTGTTTTTTCTAATTGCACTGATATGAGTTTTCTCTCTCTCTCTTGGTAAGTCTGGCTAAGGGCATCTAGAATTTATTTATTCTTTCACAGAAGCAGCTTTTTGATTCATTGATTTTTAAACTATTTTTTGTTTAAATTTCATTGATTTCCACTCTTATCTTTATAATTTTTCTCCTTACTTTTGGTTTAGGGATGATATGTGATTGTTTCTCAAGTATCTTAAAATTTATCATAAGTTTATTTATTTGAACTTGCTCTGTTTTCCTAATGTGAACATTGATTGTGATGAATTTTCCTCCTATTAATGCTTTCACAGCATCCCAGAGGTTTTTGTGAGTTACAGTCATTGCCATTAACTTTCAGAAATTTTAAAATTTCTTCTGTGACCCATTGGTTGTTTAGGAGTATGTTGTTACTGTTTCAGGAGCTTTTGGCTTCTTTGAAAATTTTCTGTCATTGATTTCTATTTTTATTGCAAAGTGGTCTGAATGTATGCATGGGGGTAATTTCAATTGCTTTATATTTATTTAAGCAGGCTTTGCACAGTAATGTGTGATTTACTTTGAAAAGTACCACATGCTGCTGAAAAGAATACATACTATGTTGTAGAGTGCTCAGATACTATGTAAATATCTATTAATTCTATATGTTCAAGGGCGTGGTTCAGCTCTGATATTTCCTTACTGATTTTTTGTTTGTTGACCTACCTTTTTGCAAGAGGCTGCTAAAATTCCTTAATATGATTGCATTAATGTTTATTTGATCTTTTATGAAGATAGGTGCTCCAGTACTTGATGCATATATATTTATCAATGTTGTCTCTTCTTGTTAAATTGTTCTTTTAATGATCTTCTTTGTCTCTTATAATCAGCTCTAGCTTGAAGTTTATCATGTATGTTATAGAATTGCTCTCCCTGCTTACTTTCAGTGTCTTGGTACATGAAAAATTGTTTTTCATCCTTTAATTGCTTAGTCTGTGAATATCCTTTCAGATTAGATGAATTTCTTGAATGCAATGGACTGTTGAATTCTGTCTTCTGATCCAGTCTGCAAATCTATGTCTTTTATTTGGAGAGTTGAGGCCATTAATGTTGAGAGATATTACTGAGATATATTGATTATTTACCCATCGCTGCTCCCTTTATCTGTTGTGGAATTCTTTGTTTTTCTTTTCCTGACCTTTTTGGTTGATGCTTATCTATCATTCTTACTTGGATTTTTCATAACCTTTGTATATTTAGTTGTGTTTAGCGATTTCTATTGAGAATATTCTTAAATATTTTCTTGTATAATTTTTGAGCTGATATTTTTCATGGAAATACTTTACTTTGAAAGGTAGTTTAATTTGGGTTGGAAGTTACTTCCTTTGGGGCTTGATCTATTTCACTCCAAGATCTTCTGGCATTTAGAGTTGTGTTGAGATGTTTGCTGTGATCCTAAATGGTTTACCTTCATATGTAGTATTTTGATTTTTCTGACTGCTTTTAAAATTCTAATTTTTTTGCTGGATATTTGGTAATTTAATATGAACATGCTTTGGTGAGCTTTTTTCTTCTTCATATTTGTTTGGTATTTTATAAGCATCCCTCACTTGTAATTACAACTTTTCTTGTATTTAGGAAATTTTCTTTGGTGGTTTCTGTAAACATGGGAAATCCATCTGTGTTATCTTTCTGTTTTTCTGTAACTCCACTTATCTTTATATTAGTCTTCTTATTGTCATACAGTTCTGATTGGTCTTTCTAATGTTTCCAGTACTTAACATTGAGCAGGAGGATGGTATTGGAGTTTCTTATCTTTGTACTGATTTTAGAGGGAAAGTTTTCAGTTTTTCATCTTTTAATATTATGTTGGTAGTGTGTTTGTTATAAATACCTTCTATAGTATTGGAATAAGGTCTTTTTAAACGTATTTTATACAAGGATTTTTGCAGACAGTTAAATTCTTATTTTTATTTAATGTAACTGATTAAGATAACAGACAAGTATTACATTTTAATGTAACAAAATGTTATAATAGATAAACTTACTATCTACATTTTAAAGACTATTTTAGTATAGCCAAAGATCTTCACTTATTTTTTTTTTAATCATGAATTCATTTTGAATTTTGTCAAAGGCCTTTTCTGAATCTATTGAGTTGATCATATGATTTTGGCTTCTGTTTATGTGATGTATTGCATTTGTTGTTTTGTGTTTGTTGAACCATCCCTGCATCCTTGGGATGAAGCCTACTTAATCATGATGTACAATATTTTTGATGATATTTTGCATTCTGTTTGCCTGTAACTTTCTGAAGATTTTTGCATCTATGTTCATTACAGATATTGGTCTGTAGTTCTCCCTTTCTCTGTCTGTCTCTGTCTCTCTCTCTGTGTGTTGTGTGTGTGTCTCTCTGCCCCTTTCTCTTTCCCTCTCTCTTTTTGGTTGGATCCTTGTCTGGTTGGGAATCGAGATAATGACTGAACTGACTTTGGAAGTATTCTTTCTATTTCATTACAGAATTTGATGAGTAATTGTCCTTAACTTCCCTGATGTTTTTGTAGAATTTGGAAGTGAACTTGTCAGGAACTTGGCTTTTCTTAGTTCATAGACTTTTTAAAATGATTTCTTTAATTTCATTGTCTGTTATTACATTACTATGGGTTTTGTTTCTTCTTTGTTCAGTTTTGGTAATTCAAATGAATCTGATAATTTCTTTTGAATTCTTTAATATATTGGCATGCAGGCTTGTAAAGTACTGCTAATTATCTTGATTTCAACAGTATGCTCTATGACTTCACCTTTTTCAATTCTAATTGTATTGATTTGATGTTTTGTTTCCTCTTTTGGCAAGATTGGCCAAGACTGTATTTATTTTGTTTTTTCTTCCAAAGAAGCAACTATCTAAATCATTAATTTTTAGTATTTATTTTAATCTCAATTTCATTGATTTCTGCTGTGATCTTTATAATTTAATCCATTGTACTAGCTTTGGGTTTGGATTCTTTTTGTTATGCTAGGACCTTAAGGTGCATTAATATGTTATTCATTTGAGTTCACCCTGTTTTTCCAAGGTGAACATTTATGTCTGTATACTTTCCACTTAGGACTGCTTTCAGAGTGTTCTACAAATTATTATGCATTGTGCTAACACAATCACTTAATTCATTTAAACTCTAAGAGTTGTGTTATCTTTTGATTGGTTTCTTCTCTGACCAGTTGATTATTCAAGAATGTATTTGTAAATTTCTATGCACTTTCATTATTTCTGTGGTTTCAATTGCCATTGACTTTTAGTTTTATTGCACAATGCTTTGATAATAAGCATGGTACAAGGTCAGTTCTCTTGCATTTACTTGAGTATATTTGATTGGTCTATTTCAGAAAGTTCCATGCTCTGCTGAGAAAAAAATATATGCTCTATTGTTGTTGGGTGTAATGTTCTGTATATTTATTAAATCCAGTAGTTTGAAGGTTTGTTTTAACTTTGATTTATTTTTTGTTAATATTTTTCCTAGCTGATCTATTTGTGATAATGGAATATTGAGCTCTCTCACTACACTTGTGTTGGTGTTTATCCGGTAGTGTTTGTTTTGTGGAGATCATTGTGCCATTGTTTGGCGCGTATGTTTATAATTGTTTGTCTTTCTGTTGAACTGTTCCCCATAACCAACACATAGTGATATTCTTCACCGCTTCTCATCAGTTTTGCTTGATGTCTACTTTGATAATAGGCTCATTACTTCTGCTTGTTTTGGGGTTCTTGTTGCATGTGACATTGTTTTTCACTGTTTCAAATTTAGTTTATAATTTTCTGTTGGTTTAATGTGTTCTTGTATTCAGTATACAATTGGATTTTGTTTTTTGGTCCATTCTGCCAATCTGTGTCTTTTGATTGAGGAATTGAGGTCATTCACATTGATAGATATTACTGAAAAGTATTGATTTCTTTCTGTCATTGAGTAATTTTCTTGTTGCTGAGTTTCTCTTCTGCTTAACTGCTTATCTTACTTGATGTGTTCATTGCACTGGACATTTTTTCAACATTATTTCTTTCTAGGATATCCTAGAGAATTTTTAGGAGTGCTGGTTTTGCAGTCATACATTTTTTAAGATGTGCTTTATTATGTCTTATTTCTCCATATTTTCAAAAGACAGGAGCCAGACCCAAGTTCTCTCTGTGAGTCAATGCCATTCATGGACTGAAGAGGGAGAGAACCAGGACCCATGAGAGGGGCTCTCTGCGTGGATGTCAGTGCCATGCATGGGTCACTGCTGGCTTGGGGAGAGCCAGACCTAAGCCTCCCTTGTGAGTTAGTGCCATTCACAAACTGCAGAAAGAGAGAACCAGGTCCCATGGGAGGAGATAGCCACTGGGAATCCAATGCCATGTGCGAGTTGCTGCCAGCTTGGGGAGAGCCAGACCCAAGCCTCTCTGTGTGAGTCAACGCCCGGACTGTAGAGGGAGGGAACCAGGCCCAAGGGGAAGGAGATTCCCGCTGGGAAACCATATCATTTTCATTGTTTTATTGGGTTTGGGTTTTTATTTTCTTCTGTTTTGTCTATGTTAACTCTGATGGCATAAGCAGCTATTTGCAAGATAGCAAGATCCATTATGGAAGCTGTTATGTATTTACTACTGGCTAGTTTTGATGTCCTTTATTGCTTTTATTGTTTCTACTCTATTCTGTTCTATTTGATTTTTACTATGTCTGAAGGTGTTTTCTGTAGCTTTTTTGTAAACAACAAAGACATGTGGTAGCTATTTGTTGATTTCATAAGGTTTGGAAGTCCTGTATCACTTATTTTGGTTTATTTTGATTGATTTTATTCTGTTTTATTTTCCTTGGTTTTATACTCTTTAAAATAAAACAAAAACAAAAGCAAAACCCAAAAGACATGTTTACAAGATATATCAATCTGGGTTGGAACCTGTTTTCTTTTAGGGCTTAAAACACTTCATTCTAAACTCTCCTGGCCTTCTAGGTTTGTATTGAGAAACCTGTTGTAATTTTAATGGATTTTCATTTGTACGTTGTTTGTTGCTTTTCTCTAACTGCTTTCAAGGTTCTGTTCTTGAGTTTGATTTCTGGGATTTCATCTATAATATGTTCTCAAGAAGTTCTGTTCAGATCATAGTTATTTGGATTCTATATGCTCATTTATTTGTATGTTAAATTATTTTTCCATATTTGGAAACTTTTCTGCTATTTTATTTGTATTGTTTTCTGATTTTTTATGAATGCATATTAATCTTAGATTAGTTTTCTTTACATCATTTAGCAGCAATTGGATCCATTTTTCATGGTGTCTTATTTTTACAGTTTCTCCCAACAGGTGGTCAATGACAAGTGTCAATATCACTTGTCTTCTGGTTCTGGTACTCCTTCCTCACATTGCTTGCTTTTGCTGCCTATGCTTTCAGTATAAATTTTAATTTCCTGAATTTTTGTTTGGTATGTTTTCACAAAATCTCTTTTGTAAAGTGAATATTCATATTTTATGTTATTTTGTTTAGCTCATCTAAATTTTATTGGTTTTCTCTGTAGACTCACTGTGCATTTTGCTTATTGGTTGCATTATTTGTTTAATTATATCTTCTTTGAACTCATCAACACCTTATTGATTTTTTTTAAATCTCTTTTGTTATATTTTTAAATAAACTTGCCCATGTCTTCTGATTTTCTCCTGCTCAGTGCCCCATGAATCAACTCTGGGGGAGTTGAGAATTTTTGGAGGCATTTTGTTGCTTGCTTTCTCATATTTCTATTTTCTATTATTTGTTCTTTTGTACTGAAGCTTGAAGCTTCAGTATGGTGAAAGACTTTGTGGCTAGTATGGAGATCTTTTTAATGAGTGTTTGATTTTCAGTGATACACTCTGGATGTAGTTAACTATAGATCTTTGCCTCTGTTACAAAATCTTACCATCTGTGTTTATTTGGGGAGTATATGTAGCTCAGTACCCAGTTCTCCAGGAATGGGTATTAATGGCACAAAGGTAATTCAGCTATTGGCATCCAGAGAAAACCATTAATATCAGCAAACATATCACCTTGGTTATAGTAGTCAAATCTCCAACAATAGCATCAAAGACAAATTAACATACTCTCTGATCCAAAATGTACTTTTGTACATTTATTCATTGAAATGAGATTTATATTTATAATGTAAACTATAAAAAAACCAAATATTGATCTACACTAAATATCTATTAAATGGAACAACTTTACCTCTTCTAATAACAGAACAGTATTTAGTAGTATCAGCATAGAGTTAACTAGCTATCTAAAAATTCATAAAGCTTAATAGTGACAGTCATAAAAGTAGAGGATGTGGGGGGGGTCAGAGAATGAAAAAGGTAAAATTTGAAAAATTAGTTAATGGAAGATGAGGAGAAAAGTGTGAAACAGGCATCCCTTTTGAGTAGCAAGGGAAAACTAATAGTATTAGAAAACAGACACAGAAGAGAAAAGGATAAAACCAGAGAAAAAACTACAGGAAACAAAAGATAAGAAGGAAGAAACAAAAAGGCTGAAAGGGAAACATAAAAAAGATAAAAAGGGGGAGAACTTCCCAAGTGATAACAGAAATAATAACAACTTTTAAAAAATTTCCAAGTCAAAAAATTTCTCTTTGTTTTTGAATGAGTGGTTTCATTACAAGATAGTTAATCTTAAAATCCAGCAAGTCATGATATTTCTTTGCCTAGCTTTAGGGACTATGGTTTTGTGAGTTGCCCTCCCTGCACCACAGGGCCCCTGTTTATTTATCCTAGAGTAGAATAACTGCCCAAATTGAGATGTATTGTTGCTCTTGGTAGATGGAAAACCAATCAGCCCACTGGTATCTGTTAGATGTAGGCCATAAGGTGGGATTGAAGCATACTGTTGAACTTAATGTGAATACCCACTGGGTCTGATTTGTCACTATAGAGATCCAGGCCCTTTTCCTTCCCTATTGAAGCTTAAACTTGTCAAAGAGTCTATGTCTAACCTGTACAGATAGTAATAAGTATTTTAATAAATGCTCAATATGTTTAACCATCAGGGAAAGACATATCCAAACTACATTGAGATTACATTTTACTCCAATCAAAATGGCTATCAAGAAGAATACATAAAACAATAAATGCTGGCAAGGATTCAGAGAAAAACAGGAACCCTTCTACATTGTTGAAAGGAATGTAAATTAGTACATCTACTATGGAAATCAGTGTAAAAGTTCCTCAGAAGTCTAAAAATACAGCTATCATATGACTAAGCCATACCACTCCTTAGTATACACCAAAGGAATTAAAGTCAGCATACTATAGGTACACCTGCATACCAATGTATATTAAGAAACAGTTCACAACAACCTACATATGAAGCCAGCCTAAGGGCCCATCAAAGAATGAACGGATAAAAAATTGTGATGTGCATACACAAAAAAGTAGCATTGATCATAAAGAAGAATTCTGACATTTGTAGAAAATGAATGGAACTGGAGATCATCATATTTAGTAAAATAAGCCAGGTTTGTAAAACAAGTATCATGTTTCTCTAATAACTAGAATCAAACAAAAAATGACATGAAAATAGAAGGAAGACTACTATAATAAAAGAGGAAGGGGATAAAATGCATACTAAAATGGTATAAGTGACAGTAATGGGGAGATGAATTTGATTAAAATAAGTCAGGCACATGCATGAAATACCACATTTAAATCTAGTATTTTGTAAAATTATTATGTACTAATCAAATGTACTTTAAACATTTAGCTAAGTGTGGTATTCTTGTAATCCTAGATTCTCAGAGGCAAAATCAACCCTGTCAACCTTGGCAACTTATTGGGATTCTGCTTTATAACAAAACAAAATAAAACAAAACAAAACAAAACAAAACAAAACAAAAGGCTACAGATCTAGCTCAGTGGTAAAGTGTTTACCTAGCATGTGTGAGGTTCTTGGTTAAATCTCCAGGATGACAAAAACAGTGTTTCTAACGTACGGAGGAAATGAGAGTAGTATGTTATATTTTCCCATTTTCTTGTTTGTTTTTTATCTTTATAATCATGTTAGTTTGCTGTTATTTCAAAATAACTCATTATAATGAAAATATATTTTAGTAACTTTCATAGAAACCACAAAGCAAAACCTATAGTAGATAAAAGAAAGTAGTAAATAAAGAGTCAAAGCACATTGCTACAGAAAAATAATTAATCACAATGGTATAGCATAAGAGAGGGAGAAAACACAAAAGGATGTACAACAAAATAGCATCAAATTGCAAAATACTTGCAGTAAAATCTTGATTATCAATAAAAAATTAGATTTAATAGATTATATTTTTCAATTAAAATACATAAAATGACTGAGTTCATTTAAGAAAAAAATAATACCTAACTATATGCTATTTGAAAAAAAAATCTCACTTCACCTCTAAGAAGATACAGACTAGAAGTTTATGGATGCTATCAGTTATTCCATGTACATGGAAACCAAAAGAGAGCAGAAGTATTTCTATTTATCTTAGATAAATAGATCATATATATATATATATATATTTTTTTTTTTTTGCTACTGGGGATCGAACTCATGACCTTGTGCTTGCTTGGCAGGCACTTAAGCCACTGAGCTAAATCCCCAGCCCTAGATTTTATATTAAAATAAAAAAGCAAAGAAGATTAAGAGATTAGCATGATGAGGGCATGAATTTTATGTTCTACCACACTCTCATATCCCTTGACCCAAAGGTGAGTACTTCATGCCCTTTGTCACCACTGCCACTGTATTTGAGGAAATGTTCATTGCATTCCACATTTTTGGTCTCACTACTGCCAGAGTCCAGCTGTGGCAGGGTTCAGGGGTCCCAAAGGTGGTCAGGGAGTCGGCGAGTGAGAGACAGAAGACACTGCACTCCAGTCTGTGAGTGAATCTGAATCTACTTTATTTTTTGAAGCTGGAGTATATATTTGCTAACTTTTGGCAGTAACTTAAACCCCAAGCAGGAAGCGTCCCAGGCTTAGGGCCAGGCAGGGATAATCTTAAACAATATGTGTTAATTAACTTTTTTCACCTTTGTAACACTTTACTCTTGTTACTTAATTAGCTTGGAAAATGTAAGCTGACGCACCTGGATGCCCACAGGAGGGAGAGATGGAGCGGCAGCTGTGAAGCTATCATGCTGCTTCCTACATTTTTC
The DNA here is from genome assembly GCA_004027455.1 of Hydrochoerus hydrochaeris. Classification (NCBI taxonomy): domain Eukaryota; kingdom Metazoa; phylum Chordata; class Mammalia; order Rodentia; family Hydrochaeridae; genus Hydrochoerus; species Hydrochoerus hydrochaeris. The sequence goes on along the minus strand of PVLA01001741.1, from coordinate 173,356 downwards.
CCCTTATCACTTATGGGAGTATGGCAGGCCCTGTGAGGATAGCGCCTGTCTTGGGTCAAAGACTCTTCATATGAATCCATCCAGGCCTTACCCGTCATGGGCCTGCAGGACAGCCATTGGTCCTGTGCCTGTCTTAGGCGGCCGGTGGCGTAACATATGTGTCCTAGTTGCCCGTCTCTGGCTGCCTGTAGGACAGTGCCTGTCTTGGGTCAAGGACTTTTCATATGAACCCAACCAGGCCTTACCCATCATGGGCCTGCAGGACAGCAATTGGTCCTGTGCCTGTCTTAGGCGGCCGGTGGCATAAAATATGTGTCCTAGTTGCCCGTCTCTGGCTGCCTGTCCAGTGTCTCAGGGCAGTTGTCTCACAGGAATTTTGTAAATCCTGCTCCATGAGCTCTTTTATTTAAAGCTTTTGTATAAACTCTCTCATACTACTCACAGAAGGTAAAATTTCACAATTAGTTTTCACAAAGTTATCTAGAGGGTTTCTAGTAACTCCTTTGGAGTTTCTATTTTCGATTTCATATTGAGTATTACATGAAAATATATATATGTGAATTACACAAATTACAATCATCAGTACAAAACATTATAAGATCCTCGCGCCCAATTCCCACATGCGGTGTCCTTTTCCTGGAGAAGCGATTCTTTGAAGCGCTCTCCTCCACCCATGGACCTTGTCACAAGGCGTGGATGGACTAGGACATGGCACACTACTATCTTTTATGTAGTGCTCATCCAGTGAGCATCCTATCCCCATTACTGACTGAACCACTAGAATTCTCCATCTTCCAAGTGATACCACACACCCTTACCATAAAAGGAGTTTTCTGTCCTGTTGCTACAGGAACCATAACAGAAGACACTGACTAAAACTGAAGAGCTAATTAAGACTGCAATAACCAGATTTACCAAACACTTATAAATGAAGAAAATTTCATATTTTAGGGGTCCCAGAAGGCACAAAAAAGGGAAAAATCATAGAAGACTTGCTCATTAAAATAATAGGTAAAAACATCTTTAATCTGGGAAAAGATATGGACTTTCAGGTACAGGAGACACAGGACACCAAACAGAAAGTGCAGAAAACATTCTCATCATGACATATTGTAGTCAGTCTTCAAAAGCTCAACACAGAAAAGGAATTTTAAAAGTAACAAGAGAAAAATGCTAAGTCATATTTAAAACTACAGTAGAACAGGGGAAAAGTTTCCAATTGAGAATACTATACTCAAAAAGCTATCTTTCAAAAATAAAGAAGTAGAGACTTTCCAAAGGAAGCAAAAACAAAGGGAATTCATCACCATCAGGTCATATCACAAAATATGCCTAAGGGAGTCCTACATTCAGAAGCAAAGGAAAGGTAGCTATCATCAGGAAAATGTTTAAAGGATAAAATTTTTGAAACAGAAGATATGCAAAAAAGAGCCAGTGCTTATCAGTAGAGTAAACTCAAAGATAAGCAACAGGATACAAAAAGAATAACAAACATACTCAAAACAAATAAGAAAATTTACATACTACCAGGTTCATATCTTACCAACAATAATCTTGAATGTAAACAGATTAAATTTTCTATAGGACAATATAAAGACTTCACTAAAGAACTAATAGAATTAACAAATTAATTCAGTAAATGTGCAGGATACAAAACTAACATGAAAAGGCAGGTAGCATTGCTGTATACAAAAAAAAATTTCTAGGAAAAAAAATCATAAACACAATGCTGTTCACAAGAGCTACAAAATGTAAAATAACTAGGAATAAATTTAAGCAAGGTAATGAAAGAAGGTATACATTCTTCAAATAGAATGCTTTCCCAAGTTCATGGATTGGAAGAATTAATATTAAAATATCTATATATCCATACTATCCAATGTGATTTGCAGATTCTATACAATGGTATTTTTCACAAAACTAGAATAATAATCCTGAAATTCATACAGAAGTATAAAAGACCCTGAATAGCTAAAGCAATCCTGAACAAAACAGCAAACCATAAGGCATCACAATACCAAATTCAAGACAAATTACAGTGTTATAGTAACCAAGACAGCCTGGTATCAGTATAAAAACAGGTATATATAGCCCAATGGAACATGATGGAGATCCACAGATAATTTCATACATCCACAACTGACTGGTTCTTGACAAAGGCATCACAAACATTTATTAGAAGACAGTCTCTTCAATAAATGGTCCAGGAAAAACTGGATATACATATGCAAAAGAAAAGAAAAGAAACAATACTTATCCTATGCAGAAATCAATTAAAGTCAATCAGATGTCTAAACGTACCTAAAAACATGAAACTACTAGAAGAAAATGTAGGAAAAATATTTCAAGATATTGATATAGACAACAAAACCAGACCAGAAAAAGACAAATGAGTTTGTATTGTACTAAGAAGCTAAGCACAAGAAGAAAAGCAATCAACAAAGAGACAACCTACTAGATTTATTTTGACAACAAACATTTACTAATAAATATAAAAGGACAACCTACAGAATAGGATAAAATATATCAAAACATCTCATCTATATAACTATATAAGGTAATCAAAGAATTCAATAAAAATCAATTCAATTTAAAAGTGGGGAAACAGCCTGAACACATATTTTAAAAAATACATACATATATAAGATTGCCAACAAACATATGAAAACACTCAATATTGTTAGTCACCAGGGAAATGCACTCAAAACTACAATGGAATATTATCTCACCTTGGGTAGGATGGCTATTGCAAAAAATATCAAAAAATAACAAATTCTGGTACAGATTCAGAGAAAGGAGAGCTCTTATAAACCATTTGCAGCAATGTAAATTAGGATAGCCATTATGAAAAACAGTATGGAAGTCATTCATTAAACTATTAAATGAAACTAATCATTAAGTTGGACACACAAGTATAAATATCATATTGTTTCTCTTGTGTGAAAACCCCAAAAGGTAAATAAATAGCACAATGGAGGATAGATTTTGGGAAGTAGAATGAGCTTGTTCAAATGAGAGGGGAACAAGGGAGGGGGCAGGGAAAAAGGAAGGAAGGTTAAAGGGGTTTTAAAAAAAGAGAATGACAAGAAAAAAATGGAAACAAAGCTTCAGCCTCATTAAATATTCTTTGAGGAAATAATTTCCAGTAATGTAGCATAATTTATTTAACAATTTTCATACTGCTGAGTAGTCTTCTTTATTGTAAATAATGTTCCAAAGTACTTTCATATGCCTAAATTTTCACATTTATCACCATTTCCTTGGGATACATCTCCTAATGGCTAATTATTGGGTCAAAGAGCTTAATCAATGTGTCCTGCCCTGTACCACTACATTACCCTTTAGGAAGGCTATACCAATGTTGATTACTTCAAATAATGTAGAAAATTGTACAGAAAGATTAATTTCATACATTAAACTTGATTTTAGCAACAGTTTCAGTGATCTCTACTGAAAATAATTTAGGTTTGTGTCAGGTTGGAGAAAAATCTTGAAGTGATGGGAGCCAGGTCTTTCACTGCTGAGAAAGGAGTACCAATCCCAAGGGGAGAGATGAGAATGATGACTTTAGAAATGGATTATTATTAGAGATATTAGGGTAGAGCCATTTCTTGGAAATAGCTTTCCTGATGTATAATTTGATAAGTTTTGACATGTATACATCCACAAAATCATCATCAGTACCTCAGGATCTCACTTTTTAATAGATTAATATTGGACTGGAGATAAAGCTCAGCTCCTACCTGGCAAGCCTGAGGTCATGAGTTTGATTACTGGTACCAAAACAAAACAAAACAGAACAAAAAACCCACCCAAAATAGATTAATAGAAAAACTGTGTGTGTGTGTGTGTATGTGCGTAACTATATGTAATGTTCACGCTCACAATATCTCTACTGAGGAAAATCAGAAAGAGGAAAATCTCTGCAGCAATGAACAACAAAATCTTTATCCTTAAATATCAGTTTTCTAAAAAAGGAACTAGAGCTGGTTTCAGGGATGGAAAGAGAAAAACAAAAGATGAGCTTAAAATTTCCTTTGTACCAAAAAAGTGAAGAATTACTCAGAAGAAACATGCAGCTAGAAAGGAGCCTGCTGGTAAAGATGGAACCATCAAGAATCAAAGAATAGCACTAAATAAATGATAGCAGAAGACTGTAATTTGCTGAATGAGACTCTAAGAGTCCATGTTTAGACAAAGTAACTAACTGGCAAAAAAGAGCTTATTCTTAAAGAACACAGTAGGAAAAACAGAATGAGGAAATTATCATTGCCAGGAATTTGTGGATGAGTAAAATCTTGGCTAGACACACAACTTTCATATACTTTCTAAGCACTATAAGGGATTTTTTATAATTACATAGGGAAAAATTATAACTTTCCCTTACCAAGTAAAAGAAATGGATGCCAGCTACTGGGGCAAACTTCCCCATTCAGGGAGGGTCCCAAGGAGGTGGCAGAGAGCTCAGTTTTTGTGAAGGTTGCTAAGGAAGATAGAGAGCAGATGGGAGGGGTACATTGGGAAAGACGCATTAACGATGATCGCCACCCCTGTGCCTGTACCCCTTGCTGAAATCCACATATTCTTTGTAGGATGTGTTGCATACATAATGGAGAGGAGTAGAATGGTCCTTCTAAAAACTAATAAAACAACGCTTAGTTCAATTCCTGAACATTAGCTTTTCTGCAGAACACCGTGATGCCCCTTTTCTCTGTTACCTCAAGAGGCATGTGGATGTTTTAATTCCTCCTTTTCTGATCTGGATCTAATCTCCAGAGAGAACAAATCGATAAATAAGTTTCCTAATTCTGCATCTATACACATGGCTGGGTAAAGGCATACTGTCCACTCATTTAGGCTATTCATTCAGGAATAGATCTTTAAGTATTGAGTGAGCCACTATATTCAAGAGACATGGGCAAATGTAATGACTAGGCATTGTTTTCAAGAAGCCTGGAGCAGTATCCCAACAGCCTCATCAGACAATGAGGGAGACCAGGGTCTCAGCAAGTCTGACTCCCAAACCTGCAGGAATTGAGGTCCAACCAGGACAAGACTGCCCAGGGGCCCTCAGTGTGGTCACAGACTGAAATGCCTCCAGCACCCCAAGGGCCAAACACAGAAATTTGGCTCCTGTTGAGCATATTTGTAGAGAAACCACCTATATCCACTGCTCTCTTATCACACATACTCCCTATTTTCTTATATTTTCTTTCTGATTACAAGGTCAAATGGCAAGAACCTTTCAGTCCTCTAGCTCTGAATCTGCCACAGACTGCGTGTGGTTAGCACTGAAATGTCTGTTTTCATATTTCCATCTCAGTGGGTGGCAAAAGGCTACCCTCAGTTGACACTGAGATATGTTTCATAATGTCCTCTGTGGACACAGCTGAATGAAAAAAGTCTAAGTCTTGTCACAGGTATTGGTGCCAGCTTTTTCCAAGAATATTCATTGGAAAAGTACTGTTATTGGCAAGGAAGTGACCAAGGAAGCCAGATATTAAAATAAGGTAAAAACAACACATGTAAATAAATCCTATGGTCATAAAACAGCTCAATATTCAGCTTCTTATATGATGGAGCTTAAAAACAAAACTCTTCTGCCTCTTTTCTAAATTTTGATTAATCACTTTTCATAAAATTTGCAACGCATATGACTGTCATATAGTGCTATCACTCCATGGTGAGGTTCCAGCAGTGGGACCAACACCATTTTTTGTGAAGCACATGTTTTCGGATCTCTGCTGTTAGTTTGAAGACCCAAAGTGGGGAGGCTTCACTCACCTTTGCTGTGGCCTCAACAGGCTTCTGTAAAGGTGGCTTCAGCCAATGTCAGTGGTGAATATGGAGCATCCCTTCTTACATCTCCTATGTCCTCTTCACTCCATTTCTGGACCAAGAACCTATTGGTCATCAAGGAAACCTGTGCTTTTCTAAGATCAGAGGCAGATGTTTGTCCTATTATCCTGGGGAGGCAAACTCACAGAGAAAGCTCTCAGCGGCAATTGAATGTGACCTTTGGCTTCAGGACTAATGTTTTCTGCAGTGTAGGCATTGACGAGGGTGAGCAACTCAGCCTCAGACTGTAGGGCAGGAGCTGCTTCTCCCTGCAGACCACTCTGCCTCAGCACGCATCTTCTAGGAGGAATAATTCCCATTCAAATGTCCCTGAGCAGATGGTTTCACAGTGTCTTAGAGGATTCTCCTGGGTCCTATCTACATTCTAAATTCCACTGGTAGTATCTAATGCCAGATAGGCACACAACAAAATGCATATATCCTAAAAATATTTTTGTAGCTTTTATGTGTTGCCTTACTTTTCCTATATTTAAACAATCTCATATATTGCTTAAATGTACTTTTAAACTGTCCACTTTGCTAAAACTCTATAGAGCAAATCTAGAGTTGATTCTAATGGGTTTTGCCTTCAGATTGCTCAGGTTCATTCATAACGCTGTTCTGATTTGGTTTGTGTATCATTCAGCATTCTTTTTTTTTGTTTGTTTTGTTTTGTTTTTGGAGAAATGCCCTTAACTAGGACAATAAAGAATCATCCTCAATCTCATTAAAGGAATCAATGAAAAGTTGGCACCTACCTTCACATAAAATGGTAAAAACTAGAGCTAGCCTTTCTCTAAGATAAAAAATTAGGACTTTTTCTATTATTCCTGTTCAACATTATACTAAAAATTCTATCCAATACAAGAAGGTGAGAAGAGATGAAACACCCTGCATATAATGCCCATCCCCACCCATAATTTCTTTATATAGTAACAACAATTAGAAATTGACATTTCAAAAGTACAATTTACAATAGAAGGAAAATATGAATTTCCTAAGAACATATTGATAAAAGATTGTAAAAGACTATATTCCAAAACTTAAAAAAAACAATGCTGGAAGAAATTAAAAAAGACTCAAATAAGTGGAGAGATATTTTGGAGATTCATTAAAGTCAGTATACCAATTCTCTCCAGGCTGCTTTATAGATCCACTGCACTCTCAGTCAAAATACCATTAATATATTCTGTAGCAATTGAATGGGTGAGTGGATGTGTAGGTGGATAATTGCATGAGTATATGGATGGATGAGGGATGATGGATAGATGACAAATGGATAGGTGGGTGTGTGATTGAGTGGGTAGGTAGATATGTGGATGTGTAGATGGATGGGTGGGTCGGTAAATCGGTATGTGGGTAGATAGGTGATGGGTAGGTATGTGGGTGAGTGGATGGACAAATGAACACTGGGTAGAAGGGTGCATGGATAGATGGATGGATGGATAGATGGATGGATGGATGGATGGGTGGATGATGGGTGCATAGGTGAGTGGGTTCCTGGGTGTATAGATATGAAGCACAGTGGATGAATGAAAGGATGAGTGGATGGGTGTGTTGGAGTAGGAGTGAATGGGTAGGTGGGTGAGTACACAAATGTGTAGGTGGATGGAAGGATAGATGAGTGGGTCAGATGATGAATGTGGAGATGGATGGATCAATGAGATGGCATATGTGAGAGGCCACTGGGTGGCGGGTGAAATCTGAGAACTAGGGTAAGGTGACTGGGGGCATTCTCTGGTTGCAATCCTGAGTATGTACTTATTCCTTAGAATACGAATCACTCTCTTATGAAGAGAAGATGAACATCCAATGCTAGTTCTTGCCATGAACATGCATTTTCCAAAGACTGGAAACAACATAAAATAATTACTGTATATGTGACAATTTAGTTAGAAACCTACTAATGCTAGTGGAAGGTTTTGATGATTAAACAAGGGAAGTGATACTTCTTACGACTAGGCAGAATCAGAGTCACAGATGCCTGGGGCTTTGGTAAGGCTAAAGTATGAGTTTATAGACAAAGGCAGAGTCTTGATCCAGGGAGTCCTACATACTTCTTCCCATTTGCCCAAAATTTATAAAGATCCTGCTCCTCAAGCCTGAATTTCACCATACACAACACATGCAACACTTGTCAAATGATTACTGGTATAGAGCAGACTTTAAGTCAGAAGAAAGGGCAAGAAAGAGACACTGGAGGGTTTGTAATGCAAGCATTTGTGTACTCAGGGTTCCTTATGCCATTGTGTTTTCACCACCTGAAGCAACTCACAATCCATAAAAAGCAGCTCTCACTCTTTTGGTCTCTCTAAAGACCAGTGCCCTCAGTTCTTCTCTTCTCTGTCCTGTGGATTATTCTAAATCTGATAACCTCCCCCCTCTGCTCCACTCCCCCAAATTTCCCCTGTCTCTTCATTTTCCCCTAGTGATTTCATTGCATATTATATGTTATCTTTGGAGACCCACAGCTTTGGTCTCAATGAGGAAATGGCAGAGACAGAGAAAAACAGAGACAAGGTAGTGCTTTGACAGTCCTTGGGGCCTCCAAGGTTGCTGTGAGCACCTGGACACTGTGCCCAGTATTGGTGTCCACCCTTCCTTAATCTCATGCTGGTCCTGATCCTTTCTACACCCAGCCCATGAAACAAAGTCACAGAATGTCTGTACCTCATCTCCCACCACTGAAAAGGATACAGACTACTCACTCACACAACAGGCCTGCAACCCAAGGCTGCCAAATGGTCATCAGTGTGGTTCCAGTTTTGCAAACAAAGAAATTGCCCAACAGTCACCTTTTGGACAAGGGTACTGGAAAGTGTTCAGGTCTCTTGGACATTCTTTCTCTTCTCTTTGCTCTTTTGAACTGTTATTCCCATCAAAACATATGTATATCACAGAAACAAAGAGTCATCCCATACCAGCATCACAGTGTCCAACATTTAATATATGGAAACCTATTTTCCTATCACAAACAGAAACTCTACTTCTCAGTATATGCAGCAAATATTTTCTCTCGACACTGTGCTCTGACCATTTGCCTGTGTTTCTGCTGCCCTCTACTTGGGAACAAGACTGATTTTTTCAACACAGCCCCAGAAATAACTAAGAAACTGTCTCCTATACTCAAACTAATGCGTAAATGATAAGAGTACCTTCCATATTGGCAAGCTCAGTCCTGAGTTTAAGTCATGAATTCTCCTTAAAAATGTAGCAGTGTAGCACAATTTTAGATGTCACCTGATACTTTCTGGGTGAATTAATGGAAAGAACACTTAGATATTGGAGCCAGAAGCACCAGATTAACCTGAGTAGTTGATTTAGGTGGCACATAAGCTTAAGATATCTCCTAAATAGCATTTCTATCATGAATATTTCAAAAATGTTTAAATTCATTCTCTGCTTTGTAAGTATGACTTCTACACATAGATATCTTACTTTTTTATTGCTAATTGGTCATTTAAATACAACTAGTGCATTTAAAAGTATAGAATCTGTTTGCTCATTATGCTTTTATTAACAAAATAAGATAATATTATAACTATGCTATTTTATATAAATGTCATAATAATCCCAAAGAAAAATATCTCCTTTAGACACACAAAAAAGTAACAAAAAATCCTAGTATGCAGCTAGCAATAAACCCCTATAAAATGATAGCAATATTTACAAGGGGGGAAATGACTATAGGAAATAAATAACAAAATTGCAATAGTATATCTATACTTACAAAGAATTTCTTTGTGTGCTGCTGGATTAAATTGCACAATTAAAAGACAGGCCAGCTAAATATTATACACTTAAATAACCAATGGGTCACAAAAGAAATAAAAAAGAAATAGTTCTTAGAGTCAAACAATAATGCCAGCACAACATATAAGAATCTATGGGACACGGGGAAAACATTTCTAAGGGGGGAGTTTATACCTATCAATGCTCATATCAGAAAAACAGAGTGATAGCCTCACAGTGCTCAAGACTCTAAGAAAACAAGAGCAATTGAAATTCAAAACTAGTAGAAGGAAAAAAGTTGTAAGTATCAGAATGGAAATTAATAAAACTGAGACCAAAACAAAAATACAAAGAATTAATGAATCAAAGTACTGGTTCTTCAAAAGAATAAACAAAATAGACAAATTCTTAGCTAAATTTAACAAGAGAAAGAAAAGAAAAAAAACACATATAAATTCAATTAGAAATGTGAAAATGAACTCACAATGAAAACTGAAACTCTAAAGGATTAAAAGAATCAATTTTGAAAGCCTATACTACCAAAGTTGGAAAATATAAAAGACATAGACATACATTTTTTAAGACAGAGTCTCACTATGCAGTTCAGATTGGCCTTGAATTTACTATATGGCCTGTCCAGGCTGGCCTTGAACTCAAATGATCCTTCTGCCTCAGCCTCCTGAATACTGGGATTATAAGTGTGGGCCACCATGCCCAGCTAAAGAAATCAATACAATTCTATATGCATAGGAATTACCAAAACTAAACCCAGAAGATATAAAAACTATGAATAGTCTAACAACAGGAAATGGAATTGAGGCAGTAATGAAAAACTCACCAACTAAAGAAAGCCCTGAACCTGATGGATTCATTGATGAATTCTATGAGAACATCAAGGAAGATCTAACACCAGTACTTATCAAAATCTTCAATAAAACTGAAAGGGAAGAAGTACTGTCAAATTCATTACTGGAGTATAACATTACTGTGATACTAATAAATTAGCAAAGAAGCAGCATACAGAATCCTAACAAAAATTGATAGTATTCTGTATATCAACAACGAACAAAGAAGTCAAGAAAACAATACCCTTTTCAAGAGGTTGTGAAAGCAAGAAGTCATATATATGTAGCCAAAGAAACTTGAGGTTCAGATCTATATGGACAGAGGACAGCCACGCTATGTCTTTAAAAAGATGAAAGTAAGGGGGGCGGTGGCCTCTCCTTGTCAGGCTGTCTTTGCCTGGTCTGGGGATGCAGAGAGCCAGAGCCATGCTGGATTTTGACAGTAACCTATTTGTGGACCCGAATCTCAATAACCCTTTCAAGGATCCATCAGTTAGTTACATGTGTGACAAGAAATGTTCCACCAGGCCTTGATGAGTATAGTCCATTCTTGTATTCTAGACCATCTCCATCAGGCAGTGTGAAAATGCCTAATGTACCTACTACACAGCCAGCAATAGTGAAACCAATAGAGGAACATCCAGCTTATACACAGAGTGCAAAGGAATATGCCCTTGCTCAAACTGAACTTCTAAAGCAGCAAGAAGAACTAGAAAGAAAAGCTGAAGAATTGGATCACTGAGAATAAGACATGCAATACCTCAGTCAATATGGCAGAAAAAATAATTGGCCACCTCTTGCTGAGAATTTTCCTTGTGGGACCTTGTTTCTATTAGGACTTTTATGTAGACATTCCTGTAGAATTCCGGAAAACAGTAAAGCTCATATACTACTTGTGGATGTTCCATGCTGTAACACTATTTCTGAATATCTTCAGATGTCTGGCTTGGTTTTTTGTTGATTCAAGAAGGGTTGATTTTGGACTAAGCATCCTGTGGTTTGTGTTATTCACACCTTGCTCATTTGTCTGCTGGTATAAACCACTTTAAGGAGCTTTCAAAAGTGACAGTTCCTTCAGATCCTTCATGTTCTTCTTTATATCTGTCATTTTGCTGTTCATATGCTCCAGGCTTTGGGATTTCATAACCTGAGCAATTGTGGTTGGATTTCATCCCTACTTGTCTGGGAAAATTTTTTTTATTTTTGAAAAGCAAAACAGAAAAAAAAGGGTAGTAATAATACAGAATTACTTTTTACTCATTGCTGGGACAAAATACCTGACATCCAAAATGAAGGAAGGAAAGGTTTATTTCTTACAGTTCTTGGAGGTTTCAGTCTATACTCAGTTGGCTCCAAGGCAGTGTGGTGTGGTGGTTCAGCCATTCATGGCCACTGCAAACAGCAAAAGTGAAAGCAAAAGCAAAAAGAGAAAGACACACCTCCTTCCTGCCATTACATCATATCTTGGCTCCACTCCTAGGTGGGTGTAGCACTCATACCACCAATCTGAGCACTAGATAATGAACCAATCACAAATGCTAGATTTGGATGCATCCATAATTGCATGAGGCTTGGAGGCTACTGAAATAAACCATGACATTCCACCCCTAGCCCCAAAAGACTCATGCACATCCTTTATACAAGAGACATTTAGTCCATCTCCAAGAGTTGCCTAAGTTCTAAAAGTTTCATCACTGCTGAAAAACCCAAGGCCTAAGTCTCCTCAAAATCTATGGCAAACCCCCTGTACAAATGAAGCAAGATTAAACATTTCCAAAATGCAAAGGCACAAGATAAACATTACCATTCCAAAAGTAACAAACAGGGGTATACAAAACACTGGAAACAAAGCAAGTCCAACATCTAGCAGGGTGAACATTAAGTCCTAGAGTTCCATGCTCAGCATTTGAAGAAATCTGGTTGCAAGTTCCAAAAGGCTTGGGTGATTCCACCCCCATGGCACATCCATGGATTTCAGCACCTGCAGCTTCTCTCTTAAGCCCCCTCTTCTTGTTTTTTGCAGCTTTCCTTGGATGATCCATGTTCCTGGCTTGTCCAAACTTCTGGTGTCTCCACTACAAATTTGGCTTCATCCTTACATCTTTACATATTGCCTTCTCCGTGGCATGCTGCTTGGGCTTTCCAGGCCTTTTTCAATTGGGGTGGAAGCCATCCTAACCTCAGAATTTGTGCATTTTCCTCGCACTTAAAATCAGCATCATGTGGATGCCACCAAGGTTTGCTGCCAGCTAGAGCAGTAGCTAGGCTTTTCTTTCTCTTGGCTGTAGGGGTCAAGTGCCTGGATTGCTGGGCTCTGTGAACCTGATTGTAAGGAAAAGCTTCTCTTTGTTGCTGACATTCTGGAACCTTGTATGGCTGCTGCCATTTTGGAACATCATGTAGCCTCCATCACCATTCTGGAGCATGGTGCAGCTTTCTCCTCTCAGCAAAATTTTTCACTTTTGCAGTTTTGAGGCACAAAGCATGGAGACCCACTGTTTCCTGGAATGATCCCTTGTCATCTTTTTTATTTTTCTTTTCCTTCTCAGCAATCAAAGTCTCAGCTCTATCTTTACAATCCACAGCTTTACTGGAGTTTTCCTTCTGGCCAAACTCACAGCATTTTAAATTATCCTGCTGGGCTCTTTGCTCTTGATTTGCAACATAAATCTGGCTAAAATCCCTCAACAATAACCATGCTACACATTAGACTGCCTTGAAATTTCTTCTGCTAGATTAATCAGTCCTCCACACTTTATGACAGTCTCAGACAAAGTCTTGGGCATGAGCAAAATGCAGACAAACTTTCTACCGAGCCGTAACACATCATCTGGAGTCCAACAACCAACGTGGTCTTTCTTCCTAGCAAAAACCTCCCAAGCCTGGCAGGCTTTCTATCTGCCTGTTAGTCTCCTGAGCTCTGACCAGAATCTCCCATGCAAAACATGTTCTAAGCTGTTCTAGCTCTATGCATTCAGGCAACATCTCTGAACCTTTCCAAACTCTTCCCACAAGCCATTTCCAAAGGCTCTTGAACCACATGATCAGGTTTAGTCACAGTAATGACTCCACTCCACTGGTACCAAATTCTGTCTTAATTACATTTTACTTGTTGAGGGAACAAAATACCTGACACTCAAAATGAAGGAAGAAAATGTTTATTTCTTACCATTCTTGGAGTTCAGTTCATACTCAGTTGGCTCCAAGGCAGTGTAGTGCGGTGGGGTGAGGCTTGGGGGGCCGTGAGGGGGACCTGGACCCACGGCAAATGGCTATGGAGGGAGTCACTCCCGGAGACACAGCTGATGGCACAGAACCAACTTTATTGTGGAAAAGCAGGGAGATATATATAGTGGACAACAGGCATGACAGGGGAGTGGCCAGGGAGGGGAGGAGGTAGGACATGGGGCGAGGCAGAGTGGGACAGCATAGGCAGGGTGAATCACTTGGTCTGCCAAGGACATGGGATGTCTGAGTCTGCTCAAACTGCATCCTCTGCCATGGCTGTCAACCAGACCTCTGGACCTCTAATCCCCACAGATTTCCCCTCCCTTTTTTTATTAAAGCCAATTGTATGGTTGCCAACATGGCTTGTTGGAAGCATATTATTTGGATATGAGAGCATAGCCTGCATAGCATGAGCAACCCACAAAGTCCTGGGATACCTAGAAGTCCCAGGGTAAGGAGATGGGCTGTTGAGAACAAACGTTGAAGGTTATGAAGAAGATCTGTGAGAATAGTGTCAGTCAGCACAGGAACTTGAATAGAGTCAATAGTTTGTATTTGATTTGTGAGTTGAAGTGATAAGTTCTAATAGATGCTGATATAGGGGCCAAGTGCCCAGTCACAGAGTGTGAGGTGCGTGATTGAGAGGTTGGCAGGTTTGGGGATAATACAAGGCGGCATCGTAGAGTATCGGTGGTCGCAGGCAGTTGTGGCGATGCGCCAGAGGTCTTGAAGCTCAGCATCTAGAAGATCTATTTGTTGTTGTAGGTTAAGGAGGGCCATATGAGTTTAGGCATTAAGTTGTTGTTGTACCTGATAGGTTTCAGGGACAGTCTGGGTTAGATTGTTGAGTGCTTGAGCCGTCACTGTTGATTGGGTGAGCGAGGCGGTGGCTGCAGCTCCTGCAGCAGCGGCTGTAAGGAAAGCTGTAAATGCGGGGAGGGCAGAGGCACCAAAGTCCCTCTTGGCGCGCACCTGTAGGGCATTGGGAGAGAGCTGAAGAGGCAGACTAGGGGCTGCCCAGCTTCTCACATTTATGGGGACCCAGAGCATGGAGGGAGTGCGGAGAATTAGCATAAAGGAGGGAGTGCCGTTCCAGCAGTTGGATAGATGGCAGGTCCCCGTTATCGGTACAGTCGAACGACGGTCCTGTGGACAAGAGCAGGAGAAACCGGGAGGCAACGCAGGCAGCAGCAGAGTGATTTAGAAAGTGGGTGTGGTTCATCTGTATCTGAATTGTGGGTGAATGTTCCATTGGAGAGTGACCGGCTGCCCATCAGCATCAAGGGCAGCAGGTCGAGGTGCCTAAAGGTCCTGCAGAGCATGTGTATCCCCAAAACAGATGAAAGGTGTTGTTGTGGATCGCGTTTGGCAAATGACTTAGGGAATTTAGGATTAGATTGATTAATGACTCCTGCAGGAAAATAGAGGTTGCTCCAAAGCATGGTGTAGTTGTCATTTTTATAAGGGGCAGAAGTAGGAAAGCACTTGTGCCAAGGAAGATCATCAAGCCAGGTAGAGAAGTTGTGTCGGAGGGTGCTGCATGGGTTGTAAGAGGGCCTAGCGGTGTATTGGTGAGATTTGGGAGCAAGTGGTGTTCGTCTGCATTTGGGGATCACAGGAGCTAAGGGGGAGGAGGATATCCATTGTTAGAAACGTCTTTGACTTGAGGGAGAAGTCTCCTGTCTGATGATGAAAATAGGTTAAGCGCATAGGTGTAGTCTCATTCCAGACAGCCGGGTTGGTCAGGTTGTCTGGGATAATCTGAAAAGTCAAAGGGCTATTGAGATCAGGAGGAAGTATCCAATTAGCAAAGGAAACCTGAGTGGGAGAGAAATGGGGTCACATGGCAAGCCAAAGATACAGTCAGAAAGGAAAAAATGAGGTAAGGCAGGAAAGTCAGCTGTGACTATCAAAAGGCCAGGTTGATTTCGTAGGGCAGCCCAGACCAGGACAGAAACCTCAGCGGTGGCTGGGGAAGAATTCATGGAGATGATGGTGCATATCATCAGGAACAGTTTAGCAGGTGATTGGTCTTCTGGGGGAAGGAAGCCACGGGCTTGGCTGCAGAGGGCCTTGATGACTTCCCAGGTAATGGGAGGGGGGCTGAGTTAGTGTTAGGAAGGCATCTCCTCCTGCGTCATGATGGTCCACCCTCTGGATGTCTGTCGTTGAGGCGAGGGTCAGGTGACTCATCTCCGAGGTCGGTGGCAGTGGCAGGCCAGACATCGTGAGCTGGGATCCACACGGGTGAGGTGCCATTTCTGGAAATACACAAGTGAAGCCTCAGCCTTGTGTTAGTAGTGGGGCAGGGGGTTGCCACAGCTGGGTCATTGGGTCCCTCCAGCAAACAAGAGGGAGAGGTGTAGGTGGGACTAACAGGGGGTCCCAGTGTTTGTGGGCAGGGGAGAGACCTTTATCATTGAAAGTTAAAAGATTTATGGTTATAAAAGCCTTTGTGAGTAGTTTATCTGGTGTCCTACAGGGGTGTAATTCCCCCTCCTTTTTAAATAATGTTTTAAGAGTCTGGTGGGCTCTTTTTATGATGGCTTGTCCTTGAGGGTTATAGGGGATAAAACTGTGGTGTAATGTAATGTTGTATTTTGCACATGTGTTTTTGAAGGTTTGACTGGTGTAACATGGCCCATTGTCTGTTTTTAAGTCCCAAGGTATCCCCAACATGAGGATGGCCTTTTCGAGGGCTTGGGTGGCATGACTGGCCATTTCTCTGGTCATGGCAATGGCCATTGTAGCACCGGAGAAGGTGTCCTTGACCACATGAGCATATTTTAGTTTTCCAAATGGGGAGTAATGAGTAACATCCATTTGCCATCTGGCATTGGGGCAGAGTCCTCGTGGATTGACTCCTTGAGGCTGGAACAGTCCCAGTGAAAGGAAGGGGGCTCACTTTGTGCAGCTTCGAACTAAGTGGCTTTTGCGACTTCCAGGAGTAGTTGGTGTATGGCCTTTGCCTATAGGTGAAACTTGGAATGGAGCATTTTTTGCTTGTGTCAAAGGATCTGACAAGGATATTTGTATGGCCTGAATTGAAACCAAATGATCTGTGTGTTGATTTCCTTGGGCCAGAGGGCCAGGATGCCCACTATGGGAGCGTATATGTTGGATGTACCAGGGGTGTCTATGATGTTGGAGGGTGTTTTGTAGGGACTTTAAGCCTTTGTCAAGTGTGGTATCTTTTATTTTTATGATAGCTTGGGGGATAACATGACAAATTTGGACTACATGTTGACTTTCTGAAAAGATGTTGATAGGGTAGTCAGGGCAGTGTTGTAACACTTGTAAAACAGCAAGAAGGTCGGCCACTTGAACAGAGAATGCATGTTTAGTAATTCGTATTTTGGGGGTGGTCGTAATCATTAGGGTGATGGATGATAATGGCATATGTTGTTTTTGAGACATCTGTAAAAGCAACCCTACTAGGAGGAACAGGGGTTGACAAAGGGAAATGGGACAGCCTCACAAGAGGTAACTGACTGAGGCCTTGAGGGGTTGGACAGGGGATAGTGGTTTAAGAGTTGGCCTGGGAATTTAGGAGTAGCATTTGTAAATCTAGGTTATGAGGGAGTTGTGCTTTTATTTGATTTTGAGTTAGTGGAAGTATCAGAGTATCTGGCTCACAACTGTAATGAAGGGTAGATAACTTTCTCAATTGTACACCTATGTGACAGATGGCTGACAACAATGGTGTTATCTATTAAGCAGTGTGGGCCCAAAGGAGAGGGCCCTGTTGCCATAAGACCCCCAGGGGCATTGCTGGTGCTGACAGTATGACGGCTATCAAACCTATTAACACATATTTTTTGTATAGCCTTGTCAATACAATCTAATGTTAGGTGAGCCTCTGGGGAGAGGACTTGTGGGGAGGCTGGATCTGGATCGTCTTGTAGAAGATCATATAATGGGTGCAGCTTGTCAGAAGAGAGAGACATGGCTGGCTGCATCCATTTGATAGCCCCACACAACTGTTGTGGCTCTACCAATGTATAAGAGGATTGCTTTTATAACCTGGGGGCTATGGGGGTAACTTTATCTGTAATGTGGTGACCTAGGAAGGTATAGGGAGCTTTTGTCTGGATCTTTTATGGGGCATTTTGGAGTCCCAATATCTTAAGGCTGTTTAATAATTGTTGAAGACCCAGTTGTAATTGGTAGGGTCTGCATGGGAGACAAGAAGCTCATCCATATAGTGAATACAATGATAAGAGGATTGGAGGGGTTTGATGGCATGATCTACACACATCTGGCATATGGTAGGGCTATTTATCATTCCTTGAGGCAGTACTTTCCATTGATATCTCTCAGTGGGGCCCTGTTGGTTAGTCATAGGGACCGAAAAGCAAATCTAGGATGGTCTCGTTCATGTAGTGGGATGGAGAAGAAACAATCTTTTATATCTATGATAACAATATAATGATCTTTTGGAATTGCTGTAGGGGACAGCAGTCCTGGCTGAAAAGCCCCCATTTTTATAATATGTCTATTAACTTCCCTAAGATCATGAAGCAAATGGTATTTGTTCTTATCCTTTTTATGGATGACAAACACCGGTGTATTCCAAGGGCTAACTGATGGCTCTATATGTTTTTGGTGTAATTGTTCCTCAATTAGCTGTTGGAGGGCAATTAGCTTTTGGGATAGTAAGGGCCCTTGGTCCACCCATAGAGGAGTATCAGTGTCCCAGGTCAGCTGTATGGGTTGTGGCTTTACCACGGGAGCAACAGCCCCTATGATGGGGGAGTGGTTGAGTGATTAACTTAACATTTAATTGAGTTGAAATATCTCTTCCCCATAGAACTTGTGGAAGGCCCTTTAGAAATAGAGGTTGGAAGTATCCTCAGTGTCCTTCCCCATCTCTCCATTTGAGTACACTTGTTGTTTGAATGGCTGGTTGTTGGCCTGTGGCTCCTTGAATTATGGGCCCTGGGCAGTGGGCCAAAAGGTGCCATAGGGGTCAATTGGAAGGCAGATCGTTCTGACCCAGAGTCAGTAAGTCCAGAGACTAACATCTGTTCTACCTCTAGGGTTAATAGTGCCTTGTTCTGAGTGATGGGCACAGTCCATAGAATTTGTGAAGTAGTCTGTATCTCCCTCTTTTTTTTTGTTGGGCTGAAGGTTGCCCCTTTTCAAGTTTAAAGGATTGCCCTCTTTATCTGTTTTGGATCAGCAGTCCTTTGACCAATGATGTCCTCTTTTGCATTTGGGGCATGGCGTGGGAGGTTTTGGTTTTATCTCTGAATCAGTTTGTCCTTTTCTAGGGCATATTTTGGCAAAGTGTCCTAAGGCTTTACAATTGAAACACAGAGGCATAGTACTAGTGCCACTTTGCAGATGGGCAGCGAGAGCCACTGCCAGTGCTTGTGCACCTTGAGCATTGACTTCTCTGCATGCCAGTATCCATCAGTCTAAATCTCCATTTTTGATAGGGGCTATTAGAGTCCTGCAAGTAGGGGTGGCTCCCTCAAAGATTAATTCTTTAGCCAATGCATTAGCTGCCCCTTCATGTTGTACCTTGCATTTGCAGAACTCTAGGACTTTGGAAACAAAGGAAGCAAAGTCTCATTGGCCCCTTGTATGAGCTTGTTCATTAGAGTCACTGACCCAGCATGGCAGCGGTTAAAGGCTCTTAATGCAGCCAGTCTTACTTGATCAAAATATTGTACCGCTGGGGAGGTGTAGATGCCTTCTCCCACCAGACATTCATAATTAAGCCTTACATTTGTTCTCTGGCTGCGTTCTGCCTGTTGTTCATATTCATTCTTATAGATAGCTAGCCAGTCCAGGTATTGACTGCTACTAAAAATGGCCCTTGCTAGTTGTTTCCAGTCAGTTGGGCAGTTAAGCTCCATACTGACAGTTTCAAGGAGCTGTTGGGTGAAAGGCCCCTGAATGCCATCCTTTTTAACAGCCTGTTGGAGGTGTTTTAATGTGGAATGCTCATGAGGGTACCAATGCAGAGGGTGAGCAGGATTTTGACGTAGATTAGCAGGGAACATCTCCTTGATCCCTTCTCCCCATTCTCAATGTTTAGCTTGATTATCCCTAGTGCGGCATAATCCCTCATAATAATTGTTCCATTCTAACAGCCTGTGCTCTTTGGCACTGGCCTGCCTGTAGGATTCCCATGAATCTCTAGGGTGTAATAATACATTACCGCCAGCAGATAGCGCTGAAGGATAAACCGGGGGCTCATCCCATGTACCTTCTATTTTCCTCATTAGCCAAGCCTTGTTGTTTGTAAAGTGGCACTCTTGGTGGGGGGGGGGGGGACTTTCAGGGCCATCTTTGGCTCTTTCTTTAAGGGCTCGAGCAAGGGATATAATTTTTTGTGATTTGGGCATAGGAGTGGAGGTTCCTTCTTTAA
The DNA here is from genome assembly GCA_004027455.1 of Hydrochoerus hydrochaeris. Lineage (NCBI taxonomy): Eukaryota > Metazoa > Chordata > Mammalia > Rodentia > Hydrochaeridae > Hydrochoerus > Hydrochoerus hydrochaeris. The sequence continues at coordinate 153,334 of PVLA01001741.1, read as the reverse complement.
TTGATTTTATTTGCTCTTGGTGTAGGGAAAGGTCTTGTTCTAATTCTTGGGTGAGGGATAGTACCGCAGCAGGGGCCCAAGGTTGCACAAGCAGCGGGATCCACTAGCAGCGGAAAGGCCTCCAAATCAGCTCCAGTAACACTGTTGGAGCCTGTTAAGCAAGCCCTTATAGTCAGTAGAGAGGGTTGGAGCCCTAATGAGAAGACCCACCCTTCATGTTGTTTGACCGTCGGGACTCGCATGATAAGGCAGGTCCAAGTTTGAGGGTCCCAAAGACAGGCAGTTTGAAGCCAGGGATTAAAGGGGAGAAGAAGTTCCCAATATTGGGAAAGGGTTTTATAAGAAATCTTACACTGTCTGGCCTGCAAGAGAGCAGCAAGAGCCCATGCTTGCGGGTGCTGTTCCTTGCAAAGCGCAGAGTCCATCATGAGGGCTGGGGCCACTTACCAGATCCTGGGGCGTGCTCAGGGTCCCTGCTTCGGGCACCACTTGAGGCTTGGGGGACCTTGAGGGGGGCCTAGGCCCGCGGCAAGTGACGACAGAGGGAGTCACTCCAGAGACCAAGTTGATGACACAGATCCAACTTTATTGTGGAAAAGCTAGGAGATATATATCATGGGCGACAGGTGTGACAGGGGAGTGGCCAGGGAGGGGCAGAGGTAGGATGCAGGGTGAGACAGAGAGGGACAGCATAGGTAGGGCGAATCACTTGGTCTGCCAAGGCCAGCCATGGGAGTCTGCTCAAACCACCTCCTCTGCCATGGCTGTCACTCAGACCTCTGGACCTCTAATCTCCACAGTGGGGCAGCCCTTCATGGCCACTGCAAACAGCAAAAGTGAAAGCAAAAACAAAAGGAGAAAGACACACCTTTTTCCTGCCATTACATCATATCCTGGCTCCACTCCTAGGTGGGTGTAGCACTCACACCACCAATCTGAGCACTAGACAATGAGCCAATCACAAATACTAGATTTGGTTGTGTCCATAACTGCATGAGGTTTGGGGACCACTGCTATAAACCATGACAGAGCCTCAAGATCATCCTTTTTAAAAGCTGAGTAATATTCCATTGTATAAAATTACCACAGCATTTTCATCCATTCTGCAGTTGATGGGCATTTTGGTTGTTTCCAAGATTTGGCTATTACAAATTGTGCTACTATAAACATGGGTGTACATATATCGCTGTGATATGACATTTTCAATTTATCTGGGAATAGCTGGATTGAATGGAACTTCCAATCCTAGTCTTCTAAGAAATCTCCATACTGAAATTTCCACAGTGGCTGCACCACTCTATGCTCCCACCAACAGTGGAGAAGTGTTCCTTTTTTCCCCACAGCCTCGCCAACATTTGTTATTAGTTGATTTCTTGATGGCAGACATTCTTTCTGGAGTGAGATGGAATCGCAATGCTGTTTTAATTTGAATTTCTCAAATAACTAGTGATGGTGAACATTTCTTCATGTATTTATTTGCCATTTGTGTATCTTTATCTGAGAAATGTGTATTGATTTCAGATACCCATTTCTGGTCTTTGAATTTGAGGGGCTTGATGTTTTTCAATTCTTTATATGTTCTGGATGTAAGTCCTTTGTGTGAGGGACTGCTGACTAAAATTCTTTCCCATTCTGTGGGATTTTTTCACTTTGTTTCACTTTTTTTTATTTTTAAGTTCTAAAACTTTTAATTAAGATAAGATCCCAGTTATTGATTCTTTGAAGTACTTCTTGTGCAGTTTGATGAACTCTTTGCCTGCTTCTATATCTTCAAGATTTATACCTACCTTGTCTTCCATTGGATTTAGTGTTTCTGTTTTAGTATTTAGATAATTGATCCATTTTGAATCTAGTTTAGTGCATGGTGATAGACATGGGTATAGCTTCAGTCTTTAGCATATGGAAAGCCAATTTTTCCAACATCATTAATTAAAGAGGCTATCTTTTTGTTGTAGTCAGGGGTTATGAGGAGAACAATTAGCATCAGGACACAGAATTTATAATATTACTTTATGATGGCCATTCAGAGTAAAACATAAGAAAGTATAGGAAATCTGTCTATAACACTAAAGACCCAGAATATTTAGCCAAGGGTATGGATCCCACACCAATGTCCTGCATGAGTCTAGATGAAAACCTAGAGCCCATGACAGTGCCTCCTATGAGTCCAACTGGAAGTTTAGAGCCCGCAAAAAGGACTCATGCCAGTCTGTTTTATGGATCTGTGCTGGGGAGGCCCAAAGGTCAGCAGTGAAAGCTAGAAAGTCTATGCCAGTGGGGTGAAGGAGTTGCGCTGATATGTTGAGGGTTTTATAGTGAAGCTGAGAAGTCATGCTCAAAATAAAGACCAGGGCTGTCCTGAAAAGCACCACAGCCATCCTAAGCAACATAGAGCTCCTCTGATGATAAGAACACTCAAGTATATTTCAGAAAGCCAGTGTGATGAGTTTGTCCTAGAGATTAAACAGCACGTGTCTGTCCCTCTGGAGCCAGGAAGCAATGCTCAATGTAAGGACCAGAACTCCTCCAGGAGAACCAATGCCTCAAACAGCAACATGTAAGCGAGCCCACAACATCTCACTCATCTTTTCTAAATCTCTATTTTTTTCTTGCAACTTTCCTCAGGTAAACATCTACTCTAAGCATTATGCTGATTTAATGCAGCTGGTGTTAAGTTGATCACCAGTTTTTAATCCATAACACTTTCTTCCAGTGAATATGTTTAACCCCTTTGCCAAAGATAAGTGATTAACTGTCTTTGTAGCTCTATTTACATCTTCTAATCTGTTCTATTGATCTTCAGATCTGTTTTGTTGCCAGTACCATGCTGATTTTATTACTGTTGCTTTGTAGTATAATTTCAAGTCAGGGATTGAGATACCTCCTGCCTTGCTTTTGTTGTTGAGAATTGCTTTTGTTATTCTAGGTTTCTTCTGTTTCCAAATGAATTTTAAGAATGTTTTCTCTAGATCTATAAGGTATGTCAATGGTATCCTGATTACAATTAAATTAAATCTGCATAACAGTTTTGGGAGTATGACCATTTACACAATGTTGATTCTTCCTAACCAAGAGCAAGGAATATCCTTCCATTTTCTAATATCCTGTTCAATCTCCTTTTTTAGAGTAGTGTAATTGTTGGCATATAGGTTTTTTACATACTTGGTTAGCTGATTCCTAGGTATTTCATTTTTTTGGATGCTATGTGAAGGGTGTGGTTTCCTTAATTACTCTCTGAGTAAGTTTGTTGTTTGTGTACAGGAATGCTATTGATTTTTGAATGCTGACTTTATATCCAGCTACACTGATGAATTTTTTTATTAACTCTAGTAGTCTTTTGATGGAGTTTTTAGGTCTTCTATGTAGAGTATCATGCCATCTGCAAATAGTGATAATTTAACATCTTCCTTTCCTATCATTATTCCTTTTATTTCTCTCTCTTGTCTAATTGCTCTGGCTAATGTTTACAGAACTATATTGAATAGGAATGGTCATAGTGGACATCCTTGTCTTGTTCTTAAGTTTAGAGTGAAAGCTTTCAGTTTGTGTCCATTTAGTATAATGTTGGCTGTTGGTTTTTCATAGATGACCTTTACCAGACTGAGAAAGATACCATGAATTCCAACTTTCTATAGGGTTTTTCTTATGAACAAGTGTACTTTATCAAAAGCTTTTTCTGCATCTATGGAGATGATCATGTGATTTTTTTTCCTTTGGCTCTGTTGATATGGTGTATTACATTTGTTGATTTGCATGTGTTAAACCATCCCTGCATTCCTGGGATAAATCCCACTTGGTCATGATATGTAATCTTCTTCATGACTTGCTACATTCTATTTGCCAATCTTTTATTAAGAATCTTTGCATTAATCTTAATTAGGGAGATTGGCCTATAGTTCTCTTTTTTTGTTTGGATCTTTCTCTGGCTTTGGTATCAGAGTAATACTTACCTCCCAGAATGAGTTAAGGAGGGTTACTTCCCTTTCAATTTCATTGAAAAGTTTGAGGTGTATTGGCATTAAATACTCCTCAAACTTTAGTAGGGTGCTCCTGTATTTGGTGCATATATGTTTATGATTGTTAGCTCTTCCTCTTGAATTGTTCCCCTGACAAGTATGTAGTAACCTTCTTTATCTCCTTTGATCATTTTTAGTTTGCAGTTCACATTGTCTGCAAACAGAATATCTACCTCTGCTTTTCCTGGGTTCCTGTCACATGGAATATTGTTCTCCATCCTTTGAGTTATAGTCTATGAGTTTCCTTTTGAGTTAGATGTGTTTCTTGTAAACAGCATATTGTGAGATTCTGTTTCTTGATCCATTCTGTCAATCTATTTCTTTTAATTGGTGAGTTGATGCCATTTACATTGATGGATATAACCGATATGCACTGGCTCAACTTTGTCATGTTATTTTTCTATTGTTGGTTTTCTGCTTTTCCTCCTTGTTTAATTGCTTTCCTTGTCTGGTGGTTTCTTTCTGTTGTTGTTCCTGGAATTGTAATCATTTTTATCTCTCTCTCTAGTATATCTTTTAGTACTCTTTCTAGGGTTGGTTTTGTGTACATGAATTTCTTCAGTTGTTCTTTGTCATGGAAATATCTTATTTCTCCATTAAATTTCAAAGAAAGTTTTGCAGGGTACATCAATCTGGGTTGAAAGTTGTTTTCTTTCAGGGTTTGAAATACTTCATTCTACTCTCAACTTCAGAGTTTGTGCTGAAAAGTCTGCCGTGATTCTAATGGGGTTTCCTTGATAGGTGAATTGTGTCTTTTCTCTAACAGCTTTTAGGCTTCTTTTTTTATGCTGTATGTCTAGGATCCTAATTATTACATGTCTGTGTATAGATTTATTTTGATTATGACTGAATGGTATGTTATATGTCTCACTTATCTGTTTATCAGATTCTTTCCCCATGTTTGGGAAATTTTTGTTACTGCTTCTGTGAAGTAGATATACTTCCTATATCATTTGCATTGACCCCTGCATCTTCACTGATGCCTATCAATCTTAATATTGTTTCTCTTTGCATTATCTTGAAGCTTTTGAATTGTCATTTCATGCTGCCTTGTTATTTTTAAAAGTTCTTTCCTTTCATGATCACTAGCTGTGATCCTGTCCTCAAGATCCAAAATTCTATCCTCAGCTTCATTCAAATGGTTTTGTCAGCTTTCAATAAATTTTTTTATTTCTTGGATATCTCTTTGAATTTGTTTCATGCATTCTACTTCTTTTGTATATTGTTCATTCAAAGTTTCCATCACTTTCCCAGTTTCCTGTACTTTTTTCTAAGTTTTCTCTAGCTATGCTGAGCAACTCCTTTATTAAGGCTGTCATTTCTTTCTTTATATGAAAGATTATTTCTAATCTAATTTCCTCTATAGTCTCATGGATTTGTTTCTTTATTTCCCTTGCTATCTTTTCAGAAATTTCAAGGGTATGACTTTTAATGTCCTTTATCTCAATTTCTCCTGTGCTTGTTCCTGATGGACTAGATGCTTAGGATACTTAGGAGGAGGGGCAGCTGACAGTCTACCTCCATCCTAGGTCTGGGGAGTGGTGAGGAGGAAGTCCCTTACTGATCTTAACCAAAATATTCCTGTTGGCATCATGATGATAATCATAGCAGCACTTTTCACAGCATCAGCAATCATCTCACTAATTATGTTTTAAAAAGTACATGGGCTGTATCACACAGCATGTGCTAGTTTTGAGAAGGCCCAACAGGAGTTTGCAACGGTGTGATGTCCCACAAGGCCAGGTACAAATGTGGCTTCCACAGCAGCGATGAGTGTGGCAATAAGTGCCTTCAAGGGTAACCAGCTCAAGAGGCCTCTGTAGCATGCCATTTCCTTCTGATGATACCATTCTCTCCAGTTACTGTATTCTGCAGTATTTTTATGTTGGAAACACAGTACACACAGCATGGGTATTTCCTGTTCACATGTGCATGGGCTAAAGGCAGAAAAACTTCCTCATCTTATTTTAACAAATAGTTTCTTCATATTTAGGTGCCCTGGCAAAAGGATATTATATGCTAAATAAATATTCTCCATATTTATGGAGAATGGTGTTCAGCAAATTATTTCAGTGGTGACCTGAAGAAATGAACATGGTACTTATTATCTGAAAATCTCTTAGCACTAACTATAGTTGTTCTTTCAATATTCTTTAAAGGTAAGGATGACACAGGAAAGCATTCTCTTTTTCCTTATTTATTTTGAAACAAGTAGGCCACAGAGACAGAGATTTTAAATTAACTTGCTTTTCTATCAGTCTCATCACCAGTGAAAGCCTGTGTGCTTTGCAGTAGATGATGTGTATTTTGTCATCTTTAATTTTTTTAAGAGTAGCTGATGTTTTGATAACAGTCTCTGATCTTGCACAGCAACATATTGCTTAAATTAAAAGAATTAGTGTTTTGGGTTTGTACTACCTATAGTTGTAGGAATCAAGGTTGTTTATGGATCATAGAAGTGGTTTTCTGTAATAGTTTTTTAAAATAAAAATTTAGTGGGATATAGTATGAGACTTTAATATATTATGCAGTGCATTATCCAAAAGAGAAGGTAGTTTGTCAAAGTAATAGAATGTAGTAATAATAATTCCTTTTATTTTATTTCTAATATTCAGTATTCACATAGTAAAATTTTACTGTATGGAAACTTTGGTATATTCTTGTGGATACTCTTTTTTAATTGAACTGAGATTGTGTTTTGCAATTTATTTTTCAGATATGTGCATGTGCATGTAATTTTTGACTGAGGTATTAAAAGGTTAACCTAATTATTTTCTAAAAAGAATATACAGTATTTAAGGAATTTTTATTTTAGCTTTTAATTTCTAGTGACATTAAAATAGAAAGGCCTTTAACACTTCTAATATACTTGAGTCCCTGATGCTCCCACATGATTTACTTTTTGAGATAGACTGCATATATTTAAATTATTCACTAATAGAAAAATCAAAACATTGCACCAAACAAGAAAGTACATATAGACTGTGGGCCCGCCCTGCCACCGGGAACTCAGCAGAAGCCTGCAACAGGGGTAAGCTGCCTGGAACCTCCACTGAGGGCCCTCCCTGCCACTGGGAACTCAGTGGAAGCCTGCATCAGGCGTAGGCTGCCTGGAACCTCCCCTGTGGGCCTGCCATGACACCGGGAACATTGATGAGGCCCACCTAAGACTGAAAACTGCCCTGGACTGTTACAGATGGGCCCACCCTCTCACCTGGAACATCTGAAGATCTCAGCGGGATCCAGTTAGTGTGAGAAAATTTGGAACTTTGCTCCCAGGTGGTGAACTTTGGACTACACCGGATTGACTGTATCAATGTGGTAAGTATACCCCTAAAATAGAGGTGTACAGGGGATAAATAGGTCCAGTAGGAAAACCCCCTCCAACTAACTGTAAGACTTTGGTGTGTCTGAAAAGTGTGTGTGATCCCCTCCTACACAAAGAAAACACCAGGCAGAGTGAAAATGACAAAACAAAAAAGCAAAATGCATTCTCAAACATATGGTTCACCAGAAGCAAGTATAAGAGACATTGAAATAGAGGACCCCAAAAGTAACACACTGGGAATCTCTGAAAAGATAGCAAGTGAAATAAAAAACAATTGCATCAGGCTATAGAGGAAATCAAATTAGAAGTGGTGTCCCATGTAAAGATAGAAATAACAACTTTAGCAAAAGAGTTGTTGAATGCAGCTAAAGAAGAGCTAGAGAAAAAAGTACATGAGCATGGGAAACTGACATATAGGCCAATCTTACTAATGAACATTGATGCAAAGATTCTCAACAAAATACTGGCAAATAGAATGCAGCAAATCATCAAGAAGATTATACATCATGACCAAGTGGGGTTCATTCCAGGAATGCAGGGATGGTTTAACATACACAAATCAATAAATGTAATACACCACATCAACAGAGCCAAAAACAAAAACCACATGCGCATCTCAATAGATGCAGAGAAAGCTTTTGACAAAGTCCAACGCATGTTCATGATAAAAACCCTTCAGAAACTCAGAATACATGCTGTCTACCTCAACCTTATAAAGGCCATCTATGACAAAGCAACAGCCAACATTATACTAAATTGACAAAAACTGAAAGATTTCACTTTAAAATCAGGAACAAGTCAAGGATGTCCACTCTCACCACTTTTATATTTCTGGAAACACTAGCCAGGGCAATCAGACAAGAGAGAGAAATAAAAGGAGTAAAGATAGGAAAGGAAGAAGTTAAATTATCACTATTTGCAGATGACATGATACTCTATATAGAAGATCCAAAAAACTCCATTAAAAGACTGCTAGGGGTAATAAACAGGTTCAGCAGTGTAGCTGGATACAAAGTCAGTGCGCAAAAATCAATCACATTCCTGTACACAAACAAATAACTCACTGAGAGAGAAATTATATAAATATCACCCTTTACAATAACATCTAAAATAGTGAAATACTTAGGAATCAACCTAACTAAAAATGTAAAAGACCTATATGCTGAAAATTATACTACAGTGAAAAAATAGATTGAAGAGGATATTAGAAAATGGAGGGACATTCCTTGCTCCTTGTTAGGAAGAACCAACATTGTGAAAATGACTATACTCCCAAAACTGTTATACAGATTTAACACAATTCCAATCAAAATACCATTCACATACCTCACAGATCTAGAGAACACACTACTAAGCTTCATTTGGAAACAGAAGAAACCTAGAATAGCAAAGGCAATTTTAGGCAACAAAAGCAAGGCAGGAGGCATCTCAATTCCTGACTTGAAACAGTACTAAAAAGCCACAGTGATAAAATCAGCTTGGTACTGGCAAAGAAATAGACCTGAGGATCAATGGAACAGATTAGAAGATGCAAGCACAACTACAAAGACACTCAGCCACCTGATGTTTGACAAAGGGGCTAAATATGTCCACTGGAAGAAGGATAGTCTCTTTAATAAATAGTGTTGGAAAAATTGGCTCTCTACATGCCAAAGACTGAAACTAGATCCATGCATATCACCATGCACAAAACTAAAGTCTAAATGGATCAAAGACCTCAATATTAAAACAGAAACACTAAATCTACTGGAAGACAAGGTAAGTAGAAGTCTTGGAGACATAGGTGTAAGCAGAGAATTCATGAACCAAATGCAAACTGCATGGGAAACATTTCAAAGAATCAACAAATGGGATCTCACATTATTGAAAAGTTTCTGCATTTCAAAGGAAATCACCAACAGAGTGAAAATAAAACTCACAGAGTGGGAAAAAGTTTTAACCAGCAACTCCTCAGACAAAGGACTTGTGTCCAGAATATATAAACAATTGAAAAACATCAAGCCCTCCAAGTTCAAAGACCCTCTCCAAAAATGGGCATCTGAGATGAACACACAGTTCTCAGAGAAAGATATACAAATGGCAAATAAATACATGAAGAAATGTTTGCCATCACTGGTCATTCAAGAAATGTAAATTAAAACAGCATTGAGTTTTCACTTTACTCCAGAAAGAATAGCTACCATCAATAAATCAACTGATAACAAATGTTGGAGAGGCTGTGGGGCAAAAGGAACACTGCTCCACTGTTGGTGGGAATGTAGACTGGTGCAACCATTATGGAAATCCATATGGAGAATTCTCAGAAGACTAGGATTGGAAGCCCCATTTAATCCAGCTATCCCCTCCTGGGTATTTTCCCCAAAGAACTGAAAAGTTCATATCACAGTGATATATGTGCACCCATGTTCATAGCTGCACAATTTGTGATAGCTAAATCCTGGAAACAACCAAGATGCCCATCAACTGCAGAGTGGATGAAAAAGATGTGGCATTTTTTACAATGGAATATTACTCAGCTATAAAAGGGACAATCTTGAGGCCTTCATAGGTAAATGGAGGCAACTTGAGACTATCCTCATTAGTGAAATATATAAGAATCGTATTTATAAATATCATATTGTGTGTCTCCTGTAAAAAGTAAGTAAGAACTACAAGAGTAATAAAACTAAAATGTGTAATTGCTATTGTAAAAAAGAGAGGAAAAGAAAGTACTCTAAGAGATGTAACTGCATGTGTTTGAGTGTGTAAAATAGATGACCATATTGCTGAACCTTTGTTGGATCTTTGAGCAAAACTGTTTGTAGTCTGACTGTTTGAATATTTAGTATGTATCCTTTAACTTTGTAACTTGAACAACTACATCCAGGATGATAGTATGTAATTTATAACTTACTGATTTCTTAATGGGGCTTTTTCTCATTTTCCTTTTTCTTTCTTTCTTTTAGAATTCTGTATTGTTGCTACCCTTTTTCCTGTTTTTTTCTTCTCTTTAGACAAAAATTTAAAAATGTATAATTGCTATTGTAAAAAAAGAGGAAATAGGAAGCACTATAAAAGATATAGCTGCATATATGTTTAGATGTGTGGGATTGATGACCATATTTCTAGGTTCTTGTTGGATTGTTGAACAGATCTGTTTGCACTCTCACTGCCTTAGTGTCCACTTTGTGTGCTTTAATTCTGTAACTTGAATAACTATTTCTAAAAGAACAATATGTAGTGTATCAACTAGTGATTTCTTATTGTTTATTCTCTTTTCTTGAAATTCTGTAATATTTCTATGTTTTTCCTGTTTTTTCTCTTTAAATAAAAAATATGAAAAAAAGAAAGTACATATAGACTTAAATGCATTAATTATGAAGATAATCACATTGAAATCATTACTATACAGCACAGAACCTCATTCTTAGGGTATGCTTGGATTTAAACTTTGAGTAATTTTTAATATTGATTAAATGACTCAAAAGCATGTCTTAATCATGCTACAGTGTTTTGAAAGCCTTTAGATAACTTTTGATTGCAGAAGGATAGGTAGTGATTTACTCATCTTGATTTAAAGTAAGGATGATGTATTGGATTTTATTATTTGAGACCCTAAATATTTTTTTTTAAAAAATCAAGTGGACATAAATGGGAATACATCACTTTTAGTCTCCTCCCCAAATCTGGAATTAACATAAATTTCATGCTGGTTTGGATGCCAAGTTCTTACTGTTTATGAGGAAGCTCTGTATGCTGCTTGGAACACAGATCATTCAGACAGTATTTATATTTGATTTATTTGGGACTTTAGTGAATAATATAGTTGGAAGGTGTTTCTTTTATGCTGAAGAAAATAGGATTCAGGGTATAAAATAAAGCTGTTTTATAAATATTTCCAATCAGTGTTAATCCTCACCTACATTCTCACCCACCTCAGTGGCTCTAGTACTTTAGATCCTGTAGTCTTAGTAAACACTGATTTTAATGAATGTGGATTTTATAAACATTCAAAACATTAACCACAAAATGCAACAAGAGCATCATACCCATTACTAATTTATATTCCAAATCCATTTTTTGCTTTTTTCTAATGAAAGAAAAACATATAATAATAACAAAAGATATATTAAAGACTTTTGAAAATATTGGTATTCTTTACTTCAGAATTACAATGTTTCTGTTATGCAGAAATCTCCAAAGGTAATGTATTAAAAGAGAAGAATTACTACAACCCACAGTATCTTTTCCTGTGTGAAGAGAGAAAAAAACCTTTTAAATTTAGATTTAGCTGAGTTAAACCTGAGTAGGAAAATTATTTTTTAAAAAACATAAATATGCATTAAAATGAAGGCAATGCCTACAGATTGATCAGTTGTGAAAGCAGATTTAAATTCTCACATTTGAGCCTAAGAATGGATGAGATGCTTGTCAGGAAAACCAACTGTGTATGAGCCAGTTAGAACTGTAGTCTTTGTATTTTTTTCCCTCAATCCCAAGAAAAGGTAGAGGAGCTAAAGGTGTCACCAATAGGCAGTGATTTAATCAATCATGAAACCTCACACATAATGAAACCTCCACAAAAACAAAGGAAATCAGCTCTAGTCTGGGAAGATGGCAGAAGAGTAAGTAGCCTCTCTGAGAGAAACAGTCCAGATACTGGAATATAGAATTCTGGAAAAGACAAGAAGGAAAGAAGTGGGTCTCCTCAACCCAGAAAGAAACTAAAGTGAGAATGAAGCCCACAGAGACAATTTAAAAAAGAAAAAAAAAAAAAACATAAACAGAAGGAGGCAGTAGCTGGTGGCACTTTCACCCAGAGCCAGACCCACTGTGCAAGAAGTGCTGTTGGAACCTGGGGATGCACCGTCATGGTGAAGCTGGTGGCTGGCAAGCCCAAAGGCCTCAGTGGGAAGATGCAGTGACAGAGGGGAACAGTGGACCAGAGAACTGCAATGGCTGGTGGTAAGTGTGGGGGACTCAGTGCTCCTGTAGGAGTAGCCGATTGGCTGTGCATCATTTTGGAGTTGGGCAGGATAAACCCAGAGCCAGAATTGCAGCTGGTTTCATTGAGCCACTTCTAACTCAGAGCAGACTGGTGGAAATTGCTTGGACTGAGTCCCACCCCTGTATGCACAGTCCAACAGCTATCACCCAGGTTTCCCTAAAGCTACCCCCAACCAGCTCCACCCACCCCATTCATACTTTAAGCACTTTAACCCACCCACCCCTTGTGTACCTTATGTGGTGAGGGCTCCCTGCTGTTAAGCAGCCTGGGAAGGAGGAGGCAGCCTGCCCTGCCCCTGCTTGCACTCCAGTAGCCACCAGCAGGCTGGGAAAAGCAGTAATCAATCAGCCCAAACCAGTATACTCAATGGTCATCATCAGATTCTCTAGCCAGCATGGGCTAGAAAATGCAAACAATCTTACTTCAGAGAAATTGTAGCCACCACAGGAAGTGCCAGGGACCCCATTACCCAATTGTTCAGAAGAAACCAGAAACATGACAAGAAGAATAAGCAAAAGGCAGTTTCTGGCCTCCAACCCAAGCAGTACTGGTCCAGCAGATGTAAATATGGAGAGATTGGGAGTTGCACACCTGCAATTTTTGAAGCAGCAGCAACTGAAATAAAAAAAAAAAAAACTTCAAGAGGCTGTAAAAGAACTTAGAACAGAAATACTATCCCAGGTAAAAGGAGAAATGAGAAATATAATAAAAGAATTGCTAAGCATCTCTAAAGAAGACACAGATGGAAGAATAGAGGAGCATAGACAAATGAGGGAAACCTTCAATGAAGACTATAAAAAAGATTTAGAATATGTGAAACAGATTCAAAGAGATTACCAGCAAATTAAAATCTCCATTGAAAGCTGGCAAAATTGCTTGAAAGAAACTAACCTAGACTATCAAATCTTGCACACAGGTTTGCAGCTAGCAATTGTGAAAGGAAAGATCTCTTAAAAATAACAAGGAACCAGGAAGTAACAATACAAAGGCTACAAGACAACAAAAGGAAATATAACAATAATAAAAAATATGAATGAAGAAGGAGGGGTAAACACAAATGAAATACAAAGATTATTTACAGAAATAATTATAGAAAACTTCCCAAGCATAGGAAAAGAAAATGATATTCAGATAAGTGAGGCATACAGAACTCCAGCCAGCTATAACCAAAATAGATCTATACCCAGACATATGGTAAACAAGATCCTAGAAATTCAACACAAGAACAGAACATTAAAAGCTGTCAGAGAAAAGAAACAGATCACCTATAAATGAAAATCCATCAGAATCATGACAGACTTCTCGACTCAAGCCATCAAATCAAGAAGAGCTTAAAGTGAAGTATTCCAAATCCTGAAAGAAAATAACCTCCTACCCAGATTGATGTACCCTGTAAAATTATCTTTCAAAATTAATGGAGAAACAAGATGCTTCCATGACAAAATGAAACTGGGGGAGTTCATGACCACCAAACCAACCCTACAGGAAGTACTGAAGGACATTCTAGAGAGAGATAAAAAAGACCACGGTTTCAGGGACAGCGGCAGAGGGGGCTCACTGAATGGGGCAGACATTGGAATGAAGGGGGAAAGTAGACAACCAATGGCAGAAAAATAGCATGGCAGAGATGAGGCAGAGAAGGTTGGCCATAATCACTAATATAGATGGCCTTGATTCACCAATAAAAAGAAATACAGGCAGAGTGGATCAGGAGATAGGTTCCATCAAGATACTCTGTATCAGAAAATATATTTAACCCAATAGGGGGTTTATAGACTGAAAGTCAAAGATAAGAAAACAATGCTCTATGTGACAGGGAACCAGAAAAAAGTGGGGGGTAGCTTGCCCATTAGCTAAAGATTGGTTAGAATTCCATGACACTTTTATGCAATGGAAAACTACTCAGCTATAAAGAACAAAAAATTTGAGGCTCTTGTAGGTAAATTTGAGATCATGCTCAGGGTTGAAAAGATTCAGAATCACTTAGATGAATAGTAAATTGCCTCCCTAATATAAAAACTAAAGGAGTTAGTGGTATACAAAATGTACAATACATCCTGTGAAAGTGAAAGGGGAGGAATTGTCTAAAAAAGGAAGCCAGTGACTACTGTTAATCTATTATCAGGTGGCCAGCATGGGCAGACAGAACCAGCAGATCTACCTTCACCCTCAGGGAGCTGTCACCAGAAGGCTCCTTCCTATAGGCAGCCATCAGGAGCAGGGATACACAGCCAGGTAAGCCCTATGAATCTGTAGGCCACCATTGGAGGCCCTTGGTTCCTTCAGGCAGCCATCACCCACTAGCAGAATCAGACAAACACACTATGTGCCTTTCACCATCTTGGGAGTCCCAGTAGAGACACACAGGCTGGGAGAATCATCAGGGAAGCCACAGTGTAGCTGCATAGGTCTGGAGAAGCCTGTTCCCTGGCTTGTTATCTCCCTGTAAATCTGGCAGTAGAGGAACCCAGGTGTCTGTCCCACCCCCGTACACTGCCTAGAGGCAGCCAACATGAGAAGTGCCTGGGGCCCCACAACCAGATTGTTGGGAGGAACCCAGGAGAATGTCAAAATGAAGGAGCAAAAGGCAAATTCAGATTTCTAGCCCACAAAGAATAAGTCTGGGTGATACAGTCATGGAAGAAAATGGAAGTCACACACCTGAAATCTCTGAGAGGACAGAAAATGAAGTAAGGAAACAACTTCATGAGGTTGTAAAAGCAGTCAAATCAGAAATAATGTCTCAGGTAAAAGAAGAAATCACAAACATACTGAAAGAATTGTTCAGCGGGTCTAAAGAAGACATAGACAAAAAAGAGGAGCATAGGAAAATGATGGAAACATTGAATGAATAATATAGAAAGGAATTGCAATGCATGAAACAGATTCAAACAGAGATCCAGGAAATTAAAAATTCAGTTGAAAGCTGGCAAAACCACTTGAAAGAGACTGAAGATAGACTTTCAAACCTTGAAGATAGGATTGCAGCTAGTGATCATTAAAGGAAAGATCTCTTAAAAGTAACACAGAATCAGGAAATAACAACTCAATGGCTGCAACATGATGCAAAGAAGCATAACTTAAGAGTGATAGGTGTAGATGAAGAAGCAGGGGTCAACACAAATGAAATTAAAAGAATATTCACAGAAGTAATAGAAGAAAACTTCCCAAACATGGGATATGGATCTAGCATGCAGATAAGTGAGGCATATAGGACTCTAACTAACCATAACCAAAGTACATCTACACCCACACATATAATAATTAAGATCCCAGAAATTCAGCACAAGAACAGGATACTAAAACTGTTAGAGAAAAGAGACAGATCACCTATAAAGGAAAATCAATCAGAATCACAGTAGACATATCAACAAAAACCACCAAGTCAAGAAGAGTTTGGAGTGAAGTGTTTCAAACCCTGAAAGAAAACAACTTTCAACCCAGATTGATCTACCCTGCAAAATTATCTTTCAAAGTTGATGGGAAAATATACTTCCATGATAAAGAACAATTGAAAGAATTCATGACTACCAAACCAACCCTACAGAGAGTGCTAAAGGATATTCTAGAGAGAGATAAAGATGACTATGGTTCCAGGAACAGCAACAGAGGAGGATTGCCAAGCAAGACAGGCAATTGAATGAAAGGGAAAAGTGGAGGGCCAAGAACAGGAGGATAGCAGGGCAGAGACAAACCAATGTATGCTGGTTGTAACTATTAATGTAGATGGCCTCAGGTCAGCAATAAAAAGAAACACAGGGATAATGGATCAAGAAACAAGACCCATCGATATACTCTATACAGGAAACACATTTAACTGGAAAGGAAATTCATAGACTTAAAATCAAAGGAGAGAAAACAATTGTTCCATGTGACAGGAGGCCAAAAAAAAAAGCAAGAATAACTTGTCCATCAACCAAAGAATGGATAAGAAAGATATGGTATTTTCATGTGCAGGAAAGCTACCCAACTATAAAGTAGAATAATCTCAAGTAGGTAAATGGACACAACTAGAGGTCATGTTCATGGCCAAAACAGTTCAAACTCATATGTATGAGCCCTAGCATAAGAAACAAAAGGAGTGAATGGGATCCAAAAGCAAAATAGTTATTGTAAGAGTGATAGGTGAGGAAATACCTGGGAGGGAAAGGTGGAAACTACTATCTATTTCTTATTGTCTTAACTTGAACTCTTGCAATGTTTACACAGTTTTGTTAAATTTGGCTTTGTTACATCTTGTTTGGTTAGATTCTGTACTGTCAGTTGGTAGGGGTAGCTATTTTGAACATAATGGTATATATTATGGTAACCATGGTTTCCTATTATATTCCTTTGAAGTCTTATAATACTTTCATTCTCTTGTTTGATTGGTTTTATTCTGTTTTGTTGGATTTTATTATGTGTGATGGACACATAACAGCTATTTTGAAGAAAACAAGACATTATTGTAGTCATGGCTGATTTACTATCATCTTGTTTTGAAGTCCTACCATGCTTTTGTTCTTCTGTTTTGATTGGTTCTATCCTGTTGTGTTATATCTGATTTTATTATGTGTGATGGTATGGACAAAATTTTGAGGAAAATGAGATAGTATAATAGCCATTGTTCATTTCCTGTTATTTGGTTTTGAAGTCCTGCAATACTTTCATTCTATTTAATGATTTTATACATATTGTTCTGTTTGATATTATTGTGTGTGAAGGTATGCTCAATTATTTTGAAGAAAAGAGACATTATGGTATCTACTGTTGATGTCCAATTGTCTAGTTGTGAAGTGCTGTGTTTCTTGCATTGTTCTGTTCTGATTTGCTTTGTTCTGTTCTCTTGTTTTATTCTCTTTAAAATAAAAAATAAAAAAAGAGGAACCAAGGATGATGCAGAGTTTGGTGATAATGAGGTCATGCCCCAGTTCACATTGTTTGCAGTATGTTGTCTCAGCATCACAGTGAGTCTTTACAAGGTTTGGCTACAGTTTGGGGATTCCCATGTACTCATTTCTTTCCTTGGTTTTCAGATCAGCATAGAGTTCTGGGGGAGTGCCAACCTCCAGAAGTGGGGACATTTCTAATCCTTTGTGCTTTGTGATTACCTTCTCTCTTGATTGTTTACTCTCTGTTCAAACACTTTGAATCAATGAAGATATAGCAAATAAGAAAAAAAAACCTAAAAGATGCTGCAAGCTTTTGCAGAAAAGCAAGGAACTATTTCACTTCATAGGACCTGCTGGTGACCTCATGTGAGCAGAATACAACAGTCTTGGAGACCTGGATCTCAAATGACAGCTCTTTCTCAACTCTGGCACCTGTTTCTGTCACTCTGGAGTACTTTGTCCAACTCAAGTCCTTATCTATCCATGGCCCAAGTCATCCTTTGGGCACGGAATGTGTTTTCTATCTAGCCCTAACACCCTGCTGGGCTCTGGAACCAAAGCTTCAACCTCACATGGCTTTGGGGTAAGCATCACTCTGATTAAGATGGTGAAACAACTCTTAAGCACAGTGTTGTGATTATTCCCAATGATGCTCTTGAACTAATAGGGTGGGCTTTCTGCACTATTGGGCACACCTGTCTCCATCAGCCCAGGATAGATGTGATCAGAGATAAAGTCTCTATGGGGCTGAGTTCCCATGAGGATTAGGCTAAGCAGCGAGTAGATATTACTAGGGTCTGATTCTCTTCTCAGTGGGAAAGCAGCTAATGCTACACTGATATGGATGGGGCTTTGCACGTGGAAGAACATGGACTTTTACTGGTTCTGCACCAGTGAGAGCTCTGACTATAGGTGTTTTGACATTCCTTCTCCTTTACTCCCTATGACATTTTTGGATCCCCACAGCAAGAAACATCTGTTTAATCCAAGCACTGACACTTCATTTGACCCACTAACCTTCTTTAAATGGCCACCTTAAAATGACATTTGAGTTATCTTTCAAGACAGTTCCACCAAAACTTTCTGATTTCAGTGTGGCACATAGGTGGAAGCAGTTTTTTTATTTTGATATGTATTTTGTGTAATAGAGATAAAAATTTAAGCAGCATACAGACAAAATAAGCAGAGATTTGTGTTTTTCATTGTTTTTCTCTGAAATCAGCTAGCTTACAGCCAATGATACCAAAGAAGTGGTCAGTGCTCCTTTTTAAGCACTGCCTATTTTTGTGATGACAATGATGCTAAAGGAAAGTGTAATGTGTCAACACCCAGCAACTCCTAAAAAAACTGGCCTCAGTTCTTGTTGCAGTGACCCCTGCAACCCATCTACAGCATGCCCTGGCCTCTTACAGCAGCAAGGATGGCTTTCTCTTTCTCTCCCCTTCTGTTCTTGAATGAATTTAGTAGTAATTAGTCATTGTTTCCACTGTTCCCACATGCACCCAAGGAAGGTGACCCCCTCTTTTTATGGTTTTTATGGTTAAGGATGTTGGAAAAAATTTTTCCCTCAGGAACAAATCCTGCTTTGTGTGGTAAGCCCTAGAATAGGTGTGCCTATGAGAGGAGAAAATCATGGCCCTGTACTCACAGGTGGAAAACCAGCAACAGGAATGAAATACTCAGGAACAACTGATCATACTAACCAGGGAACACATGTTCAAAGTTGCAATTTTGATTGTACATATGAAATCTTGTGATTTTCTGCTAATGTTTTTCCTTGTTCAAAAAGCAAATAACAGCTTCCTAACATTTGATCAGAAACATTAGAGATTGGGGACCAATCAGAGGATGATGGAGGAACATAAGAAAATGATGGAAACCTTGAATGAACAATATATGGCAGAGTTAGAATGCATGAAACAGATTCAAAGGGATATTCAGGAAATTAAATATTCCATTGAAAGTTGGAAAACATAGTTGAATGAACCTGAAGATAGACTCTCAGACCTTGAAGACATGATGCAAACTTATGATCATGAAAAAAAAATCTCTTAAAAATAATAAGGAACCAGGAAACAACAATTCAACAGCTGAAAGATGATGCAAAAAGAAACAATATAAGACTGATAGGTGTCAACAACAACAACAACAACAACAAAAGCAGGGATTGACACAAATGACATATGAAGACTATTTACAAAGAATTAATGAATTAAAGAGTTGTTTTTTTAAAGAATAAATAAAATTGATAAGCCTCTAACCAACCTTATCAAAAAGAGGAAAAAAACCCTTCAAATCCAAGCAATAAGGAATGAAAAGGATGAAATCACTACAGACCCTGTGGAAATACAGAAGATCATCAGTGCCTACTTTAAAAAACCTTATCCTTATAGGTTCAATAACAGAGGAAATGGACAAATTCCTACAAACATATGAATTACCAGAGCTGGGTCAAGAAGATGTAAAACTGCTGAACAGCCCAATTTCAGTTAATAAAATTGAAAATGTAATTAGAACTTTACCAACAAGGAAAAGTCCAGGTCCCAGTGGATTCACTGCTGAATTCTACAAGAAATTTAGGAAAAGATTTTATGCCAAACTTCTCAAATTCTTCAATGAAAATGAAAGGGAAGTAAGTCTCCCTAATTCATTCCTGGAAGCAAATATTATCCTAATACCAAAACCAGAGAAAGATCCAACCAAAACAGAGAACTACAGGCCAATCTCTCTAGTGAACATAGATTCAAAAATCCTCAATAAAATATTGGCAAATTCAATGCAATAAATAATCAAGAAGATTATATATCATGAGTAGATGAGGTTCATCCCAGGAATGCTGGGGTGGTTGAACATTTGCAAATCAATAAATGTAATGCATCATATCAACAGAGCCAAAGAAAAGAATCACATGATCATCTCAATTGATGCAGATAAAGCTTTTGACTCATTCATGATAAAAACCCGACAGAATATTGGAATAGTTGTTCTTTGTGTCAATCTGATAAAAGCCATATATGATAAACCAACAGCCAACATCTTACTAAATAGACAAAAACAAAACCTTCAAACTGAAATCAGGAACAAGACTCCTATTCAATATAGTTCTGGAAAACATTAGCCAGAGCAATTAGACAAGAGAGAGAAATAAAAGGAATAATAATAGGAAAGAAAGAAGTTAAATTATCATTTGCAGATGACATGATATTCTACATAGAAGACCCCCAAAACTCCATTGAAAAAATTTAGATGTAATAATCAAATTCACTTATGTAACTGGATGCAAAGTCAACACTCAAAAAATCAATAGCATTCCTATACACAAATGACAGACTCATTGAGAGAGAAATAAGGGAAAACACACCCCTCACTATAGCATCCAATAAAATGAAATACTTAGGAATCAATCTAACAAAGGAAGCAAAAGGTCTATCCAGTGAAAATTACAGTACTCTGAAAAAAGAAATCGAAGAGGATTTCACACATTCCCTGTTCATGGATAGGAAGTAAAAACATTGTTAAAATGGCCATTCTTCCAAGATTATTTTACAGAACTAGAAGAGACCTAGAATAGCAAAGGCATCTAGTACATATAAAGAATTAAAAAGAATCAGGCCTTCCAAATTCAAAGACCAAATCCAAAAATGGACATGTGAGATGAATATACACTTCTCAGATGAAGAAATACAAATGGAAAATAAATACACGAAAAAATGTTCAACATCATTAGTCATTAGAGAAATGAAACTAAAACAACCCTGAGATTCCATCTCACTGCATAAAGAATGACTGGGATCAAGAAAAGCAGCAATAACAAATGCTGGAGGGGCTGTGGGGAAAAAGGAACTCTTCTGTACTATAGGTGGGAGTGTAGACTTGTGAAATCATTGTAGAGGTCAGTTTGGAGGTTCCTCATAAAGTTAGAATTGGAAGTCCTATTTGATCCAGCTATTCTACTTCTGGGCATATTCCCAGAAGAACTGAAAACATGCACTCATGTTTATAGTAGCACAATTTCTAATAGCCAAATCTTGGAAGCAACCCAAATGCCCATCAACTGAGGAATGGATAAAACAATATGATATTTTTATACAATGGAGTACTACTCAGGTATAAAGAAGAATCACACTGAGGCTTTTATAGATGGATGTGACTTGAGACCATACTCGTAAGTGAAATAAATCAAACTTATGTGAGTAAATACCATGTTGTTTCCCTAGTGTAAGAAAGTGAAAGAGTAAATAAGATTTAAAATCTTCAAAAAAAATACTGTGAAAGGGTAAGAAACTGCTCAAAGGGGAAAAATAATTCAGGAAAAGAAGGAAGGGAAAAGAAAAAAAGATATAAATTTGTATATATACATTTAAGATAGCTAAGATGATTGTATGACTAATTCTATTAGTTCTTAGAACAAAATGTTTAACACTTATAGGATTAGATCAATTTTGCATGTCTATATCTGGTAATCTGATTAACACTTTTGAAGTGGAATCTCAGAAGATAGCTATGCCAAATAACAACCTTCATTAAGTTCTTACCACCTTGTTTTGAAAGCCTATATTGTTATTGTTTGGGTTTTTTATTGTTATTTGTCTCTTTTGATTCTTGTTTTTCTTGTATTTTTTGTTTTGCTTTGTTATTAACTCTTTAAAATAAAATAAAAAACTACAGTAAAAACAAGAATACATTCCAACAGAGTAAGAGATTTTGACATTGAACTCCCCATACTGAAATGCAAAAAGAAAAATTGGCATCCCTTTAATTTCTACTTGATTTTTGTGTTCTCAAGGAATCCCCTGATTCCATGGCAGGTGGCTGCCATCTAGAGAGAGACTGAAAGATCAAATCCATCCAGACCTATCTACTCTTGTACTAGTGCATGATCTTATTTTCCAGGGAACTTGTGTATTAACTTCCTGAGGTGTTTTGATAATTAGAGATTATAATTGATTTCAGCAGCAACCAACATGTTTAAAGAAGGAAGCATCACTATCAAACCAATAATCAAGAGATCTAAACCATTGATTTCTAATTCTGTGAGAGACACTGAAGCAAATAAATCAAAAGGTAACACTTTCCATCCTGAAAAAGAGGTCACAGTAGATTTAGTTTCTGTTTTAATATTTAGATCCTTGATCCATTTTGACTTTAGTTTAGTGTATGGTTATAGACATGGGTCTAGTTTCAGTCTTTGGTATGTGGAAAGCCAATTTTTCCAGCACTATTTGGAAAAGAGAAAAAAAGCAAAACAGAAAAAAAGCAAAACAGAAAAAACAATACAGAATTTCAAAGAAAAAGAAAAAAATAAACAGTAAGAAATCAATAGTTGATAAATTACATATTTTCTTCTAGATATAGTTGTTCAAGTTACAAAATTAAAGCATACAAGGTGGACATTCAAACAGTGAGGCTGCAAACAGTTCTGTTCAATGATCCAACAAAAACTTAACAACATGGAATCAATCCTACACACCTAAACATACATGCAGTTATATCCTTTAGAGCACTTTCTTTTCCTCCTTTTGCTTTTCAAGTCCATTATCTGTTTAGTTATATCGTGTTTCAGCTTGCTCAGTACCTTACTGATTTGTTTTGTTGTTATTTACTTTTTATTTTTTATTTATTTTAATTTTTTATTATTTTGAAGGTAGCAAAATACAACAGAACAAGACAGAACAAAGCCAACTGAGACAGTGCAGTGAAATTGGTACAGAAACCCTCAACAGGTTACTGGCATAACAGAATAGGTACCATAGTATATCCCATTATATTCACATAAGTTGTTCTTTCAATCAGTGTAGCCAAATCAAAGAAAATACAGGACATTCTAGAATTTACCAAAACAGAACATTGAATAGAGCAATATCATTAATCAGAACAAAGCAAAACAGTAATAACAATATTTGCCTTCAAAGAGATGATAGAAGGAAATCCCCCCTATTTACTACATTGCATATGGTCAACCTCTCAAGAGATGTCTAGATTTCTGGTTCCCATTTGCTAATGGGGGAGCCACTGCCAGTAGGCTCATGGGAGCCGCTGAGTGATTCTTCTGCCTCATGACTGGGGTGCTTACTGAGAGGGCAGGAAAATAGCCTTTCTGTTCTGTGCCTTGAGTCCCTCCATGGTTGGAGCTCTGGGGCTGCTGATTCTTCTCCCAGCTCAGGCCAGGGGTCCCTACTGGGAGGGCAGGCAAGCTGCTTTTGTGTGCTGTGCCTTGAGTCTATCCATGGTTGGTGCTCTAGGGCTGCTGGTTCTTCTCCCAGCTCAGGCCAGGGGCCCTTACTGGAAGAGCAGGCAGACTGACTTTGTGTGCTGCACCCTGAGACCCTTCATAGTTGGAGCTCAAGGCTATCTTTTTTCCAGTGAACATATTTAGCCTCTTTGTCAAATATAAGGTGGTTGAGTGTCTTTGTAGTAGTGTTTGCATCTTCTAATCTGTTCCATTGATCCTCAGGTCTATTTCTTTGCCAGTGCCATGCTGATTTTATTACCATGGCTTTGTAGTGTAATTTCAAGTCAGGAATTGAGATACCTCCTGTCTTGCCTTTGTTGCCCAGAATTGCCTTTGCTATCCTAGGTTTCTTCTTCTTCTAGGTTGCCATCCTAGGAATGTTTTCTCTAGATCTGTGAGGTATGTTAATGGTATTTTGATTGGGATTGCATTAAATCTGTATAACAGTTTTGGGAATATGACCATTTTCACAATGTTGGTTCTTCCTAACCAAGAGCAAGCAATATCCTTCCATTTTCTAATATCCTCTTCAATCTCCTTTTTTGAGTAATAATTTTCAGCATATAGGTCTTTTACATTCTTGGTTAGGTTGATTCCTAGGCATTTTATTTTTTTAAAGATTCTATTGTGAAAGGCGATATTGCCACAATTTCTCTCTTGGTGACTTTTTTGTTGTGATTTTTTAAGTGTTGATTTTGTATCCAGCTATGCTGATGAATTTGTTTATTACATTTAGTAGTCTTTTAATGGAGTTTTTGGGGTCTTTTATGTAGAGTATCATGTCATCTGCAAATAATGATAATTTAACTTCTTCTTTTCCTATTTTTATACCTTTTATTTCTCCCACTTGTCTAATTGCTCTGGCTAATATTTCCAGAACTATATTGAATAGGAGTGGTGATAGTAGACATCCTTGTCTTGTTCCTGATTTTAGAGTGAAGGCTTTCAGTTTTTGTCCATTTAGTATAATGTTGACTGTTGGTTTGTCATAGATGGCCCTTATGAGATTGAGCACTTTATCGATAAATGGAGGCAACTTGAGAATATCCTCATTAGTGAAATAAACAAGTCTCACATTAGTAAATATCACATTTTCTCTCTAGTGTAAACAATAATAAGAATGGACAGAATAACGGTATCCAAAAAGTATAATAGATCTAAAAGTATAATAGATATAATAGATATTGTAAAAGTGAAAAGAAGGAAATTGCTCTAAAGGATATAATGGTATGTATAGTGTGTAAAATAGATGACCATATTACTGAGCTTTTGTTAGATCATTGAATAGAAAATTTTTACTGTCAATGTTTCAGTGTCTAACCACTTTTTATGCTTAGATTTTGTAACTTTAGCAACTATTGTTAAGTTGACAAGATGTAATGTATCAACTAGCAATTTTATGATGTTAATTTTTTGAACTCTGTATTCTTTTCTTCTTGTTTTGTCTATTTTGTCTTTTTAAAATTTTCTTTTCTTTCCTTTCTTTCTTCTTTCTCTTCTTTTCTTTCTTTCTTTCTTTCTTTCTTTCTTTCTTTCTTTCTTTCTTTCTTTCTTTCTTTCAAATAAAAAAAAGATGTCACAGAAGACAACAGATGGCTTGGAAGAACTTCACCTGCAAAGACAACCTTCCCTTAGCTGCAAGACCAGACTACATATTATTTAAAGTTCATTTTAATTCCAAGTATCTGAAACTTACACATTAAATTTACACTCATCACCTAGTAACCATTATTTTTAACTCAGTAAAAGCACATCAATCAGTTTTTACATGCACATGAAATCTCTTTTTTACTTCCTCTGATAGCTGCTTTTCTCTGTGAAAGGTAAACAGTTGTAAGTTTTCTCAGCTTAGCCTCCTGGAGGAAAGGGAGGTCTCTAATCAAGGAGTTTTAAAGTTTACTTGGAGCAAGTTGGAGAAAAACTGGGGTTTCTAACTTGTTAGTAGGGAGAGGAAAGTCCAGACCTATAGGTTGACTCTTGATTAAGCCTTTAAGAAAAGGCTCTAACAGCATTATCTCTGGTCACTTTGGGACACAGGGCACTGAAAGATCACTTAAAGAGTTACTGCTCACCTCATTGAGGAGTGCAAGTAAGGATAATAGTTAAATGGAGATTTTTTTTCTGCTGGATACACTGTCAGGCTTTTGGGACTCAGCTTCCACTGAGGAACCTTTAGGTATCTGTTGGAGTCACTCTGTCTATGACTTTTCAGTTGTTCTTTCAGATTTTACTGGTCCATGCAACCAGAGATTTAGATTAAGAAAACAATCTAGCTGTCTGGCCAACATTTAGTCTACAGATTATTAGCTAAAGTATTTTTTACTACACACATAAATGATGAAAATCAGGCCTAAGAGGATGTGAAAGAAAAGAGAGAGCCAGGAGGTTGGGGATTTTCTCTTAAAATAAATGTGTTTTGGCTCCTTAAATATTGTCCTTGGGGAGATAGCTCCTTTTAGTCTTACCCAGAAGGAAGTTCTTTCCACGGGGTCTCAGGTTTAGTCTCCTAAGGAAGACTGCTGCAGGGAACACTAAGTTAGTATATGGCTTTTATGTGTGTTCTGGATGGGCAAAATTTTGATGTCTGATCTGATGCAGATGGGGCATGTGTCCCTCATCTAAGATTGTGTCCCTCATCTATCTTCAGCATTGGCAGCCACTCATTTTCCTTGGACTTTATTTAAAGGTTTTTAATTAGAAAGGGTTGGGGGCAGTTTAGAGATCAGAAATGAGACCAGGAAAAAAAAAGGAAATCTCTTCCTATGCACGCGGTGAGTTACTGAAACAACTGGCTCATGAGCTGTTACTCTCAGCCTGGAAAGGTGAGAATGGGGACTCTTAAAATCCATGGTTGCCTCCTCACCCGCAGAAGATCAGACCGGAAAGGAAACTCAGGCACAACAGGTTCAGCATTTTCTCTAGAGTGTAGAGAAGAATTGGGCCAAAGTATCTCAGTAAAACCTATCCTCCAAGTCTGGCTGTTGACCTTTTGTCTTTTTTATTGATGGAAGTGGTCCTGTATTGACTGATAAGCATTCATACTTTCTAAATATAAACTAAATTTCATGAAAAGACCCATTTACAGCATATTCTAAATGTACTCTGTAGTTATTACAAGGGCCACTAGAAGGCGCACTACCATTACGTTTTCTTTGTAAACCACAGCAAAATAAGCATATATAGAACAGGAAAATAAGATCTTGCCAGCAAAAGTAAAATGTCTCAAAGAAATATTATAATTTTTCAAAGTTCTCAACTTAAATTTTCAACAAGCAATTGACAAAGAAAATGCAAACAAAGGTGACAATTGTAATGGAATTCAGCAATCTGAAAAAAAAAAGCAAACTCTTACCTCCTTATATTATCTCTTATGTCAGTGGAACCTCCAAGAATATTTTCAGGGATGATATCAGAACCTCAAAACACATTATAAGAGAAATAAACTCTCAACCTGTTAGATGTCTGTTACACCAAGTTATGTTCTCTAAAATCCAAGAATGAATTCTAGAAACAACAGAGGTTGAGAATAAGAAATATTTATTGAGAGAAAGCTCTTGCCTGAGGGAGAGGAGAGGACCCAAATGGGAAGCCAAGGACCCCACTTTATAAAGGAATTTTATAGAAAAAAACTCACTTTGACATAATATGGGTTATAGCTATGATCAACCAATAAGATTATAAGTATAGCTGCTTAGATAATATCGATCCAATGGGGAATCAGGTCATGTAGTGAGTGGGTATGGAAATATCAAAGAACTCAATAGGTGATGGATCTAGGGGGTCATTTTTGCCCACTGAGGTGACTGATGCCTGTGTAGACTTTGTCAGACCTGGTGTTATCCCTTATGTCACTCCTTGGGGGGTTTGTAGGTCTGGTCCTTTTTTTTGTTATATTGAGACATGGCCTTGGACTGAGGTGTCTCTGACCATAGCTGTGCTGTATTTCCTCCTTTTGTTTTGACCCCCTCAATGGCCTAGCCCTGCCTGACTGCTTTTAATATGTCTACCTCATTTAGCTATCTATAATACTATAACATCCAAGAAAAGTCTGAGATAACTAAATGTGCTATGGACAGAAAGTTATTGCAAACACTCAGGAAATGCAAATAGATGATGGACTTAGGTTATATTAACAAGACTAACCTTGATTCATTGATAGAATGACAAGGCCATCGGAAAGCAAGATGCTAATGATAGGGGAAGCTGGCTGGGGAGGAACCTAAATTGTGTTCTATAAAACACAGTCTATTTAGAATGCTGTATTATTTCTACCCTTTTTTCTGTTTTGCTTTTTTTCTCTAAGAAAAAAAAAAGAATACAACTATATCTTCCTGCAGGGATGGTGATACCTGGCCTCTCATGAGGGCTTTTGATAAGGGCATCCTTTAGGGCAGAGGCTGAGGAAGAGATAGCTCTAGGTTCTGGCTGCATTCACCAAGACCTGTCCTCCTACAGTCTAAGCCTGTGGCCTCCAGCAGCCAGTCACTCTCTGAGCCCTCACGGGTCCTAGTCCTGTCTCACCTTGAAGACCATGACCTGCAGGGACTCCTGCTCAATTCTAGGTGAGTAATTGCTCCTGAATGCCGTTGCTGGGGTCATCATACTTCCCCAGTAATCTCAGTGTCCACACCAAGGGGATGGACTACACTTAAAGGTCAGCAGCAATGAAGGAAATATGGAAGAGAATGAGAAAAGCTCTAAACGCCTGGCCATACCACTCGTATCTGTGAAATGTGGATGTCTCCAGTTCACATCGGTCAGGACCTTACTCCGTCGCCATGAGTTGCTTTCAGCCTCAGCTCTTACTTTCAGACTACCTACTCATATCTTTGGGTGAGTATTTCTGAAAAAAGATTGATTTTTACATTGACCTTTTTTTTTTTTAACATGGATGCAAGTGTCACTGAAATCAGGTTGTGCACTTCTATCATGGTTTTAGTTTGAAACTGCAGATGCGTGGACCTCCCCACATCTCCTCTGGATTCTGTTTGGGCTGTTGATTAGAATCAATAGATGCCCATCTCTGTGGTTTGGCCTTTAGGATAGATGAGGATCCTCAAGATAGGCAGGGTGGTTTCCTGTGAATCTGGTGCAAGGCTCTGAGTGAAGAGCTACCTGCAGACCAAAGAGCTGCAGGCAGCTGGGGGTTGGTGATTCAGAAGCTGCAGCCAGGAGGAGCTGTGGAGACTTATGCTGACTCAAGGCAGACCTTGGCCATTTGCTGAGAAGCCATGAGTATGGTATAGGTGCTGGACTGGGCAAGACTCTACAGGGATACTCACCAGTCCTTAGGTCTGCAGGGACGAGCCCCTCACCCTTGAGAATATGTGAGTAGCTCAACCCTTTCTTAGGTGTGGGGTGGAAGTGGGAGAGTCAGAGCCACTGTAGGAAGAGCTGCCAAATCCCAGAAGAGTCCTGTCCTCCAGCTTCGTCAGCAAGCCATAAGGTTCTACCATCTCTGCATCAGTAATGTCTGTTAAGGTGGGAGGGGACAGTCTTCCTTATTCAAAATGTGCTCATGGCATTGACCCTTTGTTGACATGTACTCATTGGTCATATGAGTGTCCATGGTAGGTTCTGGGGGCTCCAATTGCCCGCTCTATGAGGATGCCTAGGCTAGGTACAAGCACAGGCACAGGATGCCTAGGCTAGGTACAGGCACTGGTCCTTGGTCCTTGGCCTGAGTGGCCCTATTCAATGAGTCTGGAGAGTCACAGATGGGTGATGTGATAATGACAACCATGTGAAGTGGGCTGTATAGGCTTGGGGGCTCTGTGGCACATTGGCTGGAAGGTTTTGGAGCTGGTCTGAGGTTGTTTACATTGTCTTATGATATTCCCAGACTTGGCATAATCTGACACCCACTGAGGGGCAACTTCCATTTGACCACAGGAAAAGGGGAAGACCTGCTCTGCTGCCCACCTAGAGGGATCTGATCTGCCCACAAGAGCTGGCACAGGTGGGAGAGCAGGGATATGCAGCTGTGGTTTCTATGCACAAGTTGTGTCACATTGATCTACAAATCTGATCACGAGGGCAATTGCCTTAGTGATTGCAGCTGCATGTGTGTCTCAGTTATATGTGGGAGCTACTGTGCCCCCAAGACCCTTTGAATCCTTGAGCATAAACCACCTCTTAAAACACCCCCTTAACTTCCTCTGTGAAATCTGCTCCTGCCCCACTCCAGCTGATATAGTTCACTTTCTCTAGGGTTTGTGTCCAGTCATAGGCTTGGTTTGTAAGCTGCCCCAGTGGGGTATGACATATGGTATGGGCAGTAGTCTCTGCATCTTGGGGTAATATAGGCCATGTTCAAAATAGTAATGAGTAAAGACCCACACTGAACTTTCAGCATTTATGGAGTGATGACATCTGTCATAAACTAGCTGGAGTGCTCTGTTAGACACAGGAACTACACAAGAAGCATTCTCAGTCTCAGAAGAACCCAGTGAAAAAAAACCAGACCATCCTTCATCTTGCACACTGTCCATCAGGCCTGACTGTATCCCAGCAGCTGCTGGGCACCACGAGGAAATGGCAGTGAATAACCACCCAGATGTAGTAGAGTTCATTTTACAGACTTTCTCTGGAGACCCTCTGTTCTAGGCGTTTATCCACTTCCTGTTGATTGCTAATAGTTCCTGTTTTTTGTGGTTTGAAATAAAATTTCTTTGAACAATTGTGTGCGAGACCTGTTGTGGTCATGTTCTTTTCTTGGGTAAAGGACTGTGAGTGGAATTGCTTGGCCTTAGGTTCTATGCATTATCAGGTATTGTTCTTTGCTCTGAGGTTAACATATTTAAACATTCATTCCAGCTTTCATTTAACTGTTGCATGGCCTATCATTTCCACCCTTCTGCTTTTAGCTTTCTTGTGTCTTTATATTTAAAATAAATTTTTGTAGGTAACATATGGTTAGGTCATGATTCTTACACCATTCTGGACACTCTCTATCTTTTTGACCGTTTACTTTTAATGTGATTATTTCATCTCAGTAAAAAAATTTTTTTTTGTAGCTTGAATAACTGTTTCTAGGGGGACAATGTGTGGTTTGTCAGCTGGTGATCTTTTACTTTTATCCTTTTTTTTTGAGATTCTGTAATATTTCTACCTTTTTTCTGTTTTTTTCTCTTTAAATAAAAAAATTAAAAAAATGTTTTTGATGAACATAGAAATCTGGCTTTTTCCTTTCAATGCTTTTGAGGTATTGTTCCTATTCTTGCTGGCTGTTTTCTAACAAGAAACTGCTGTGGTTTTTTTTTTTGCCTGTTTAGAATGTGCAGCAATAACCTTGGACAGTGTGTCTTTCACACTGAACTATATATATTCTCTGGGTCATGGATATCTTCCCTTCCCCTCACACTGAATTTCCGACAGGGAGCACACATTGTGATGGATCACAGGGACTGACTTGAATAAAATGTTGGTTAATGGCTGATTCTGTAACATCTATTTGTTGGATGTGCAGTGAAAAAGTGTCTTCAAAAGGTAAATATACTACGGATTAGACAGATGTCCCCTCAAGGACCCTGTAGGTTTTTTCTAATTTTTAAAGTTCAACAGCCTTTGGAGGGTTCTGCTTGTTTCAGATGTAAATTTAGAGGCCAAATCCCAGAGACTTGCTCAAAGGAAGATGCTGTGGTCCCGAGTATAGGGTGTTGAGCAGAGGCCAGAGGGCTGCTTCCTCAGATCCCCCTCCTCACACCTGGGCCTTCCCAGGGCCATGCAATGGAAAGCCAGTGTCTAGGTTAGACTGACTTCTAAATAGAACAAATGAAAACTCTCTAATAAAAGACAAAGTTGTAACCAAAAGCCTTAGAAAAAGTGTTCAATTCTCTGTCAAACTCTTGGAGAGACAGTAATAACTAGGTTCTGAAAGGTCCTGCAGTAAGCACCCTTGTTTGCAAGTTTGACCCAGTGTTTCCAGATCTTATGGCCGAGGTAACCACTTCTACATATGGGTCCCATCAGCAGACAGCAGGTGCTGCTGGAGAGCCCTGCTGGATAAGAGATTCTTGTCCTCATTCTAGGGGTAACTTGTGCTCCAGAGACTACTGGTGGTGCTCAGAGGCTGCTTCTACAAAGAATCTGAGCAGTCTAGAGCCTGGCTCCATCCTGGTCCAGGCAGATTTCCCTGGTAAGTCTGGCTGTGCACAAACTCATGTACAGGGGCCCAGCTCAGGGCACAGCCACTTCACATTCTTGTCCACAATTTGGTTTGAGGGTCCCAGGGAGCCACGTAGGGAAGGTAGAGAAAACTGGGTGTAAATGTCCCAGATCTTCTGGACCTGTATGGTGGAGAAACAAAGAAGAAGAAGCCTTAACCTACAGAGCACGGGGTTGAAGTGAGCAAGTCACTTCCCTGGTGACCTTTCTCCATTTCCACAGATTGCATCAAAAATGCAGACAAAGAACTGATTACACCATGCACAAAAGCAGACTCCACATCAGTTCTTCAAGGTTCTACATAATACAGCTCCCCTTTGTAGTCTTGTTTCCTGACTCTCCGTTCTCCCTTCCCAACTCCACCAGCTTTCTGTCCATCAGACATGACTGATGGTCCTCACTGCTACTTCTGTCACTGGGCTAGAACCTTGACATGCAGGTCTTAGATGAAATGACACCTCATTGTCTTTCTTTAACATCATCTGAGAGTCACATCACGTTATTGTGATCATTTCCTTGAGATTATGTGTCTTTATCTGAATTTATTTTGTTTGAATGTGTAGTGATTTCTTTTTTCTTTTTCTTTTTGGTACGGAGATCAAACTCATGACCTCCTACTTGCCAAGCAGGCATTGTGCCACTGAGCTATAGCTTTGACCCCATTTATTTTTATATTTTACTTTCTTTCTGCTCAGAGTTTATACCCAGTATCTACCAACATAACTGGCATGCAGTAGGCACTTAATGAATATCAGATGAACAAATGAGTGTACACTAGACTGTAGGCATCACATCTATTAGGCTCCTAATAGCCCCAAATGTGATGATTCAAGATACCTGGACCCTGTGTGTGTTCAGTGAGGGTCTGCTGAAAGAGTAGCATGCATGTGTTCTTCCAGGGAAGTTTAATGTTGTACAGCAGATGGTATTTGTGGTTTTTGTGGGAGTCTAAGGATTGACTACATACTTGAAACCTTAAGGCCATAGATAACAGAATTTTTTTTTATATAGTTGAAGCAAAGAAGCCAAATGGGCCAGTGACAGAGCCTGGGTGCATCTTGATGTCTCCACTTATTTCCTGAAAGGAGACACTAGCTCAGGAAGGAGCTGACAGTGAAAGAAGGGGAGGAAAATTGAGTGTTTCCCTTGCAATGGCTCCCAAGAAAGGTGTAATTGTGGATCAGAGGCCTGTGTGAAAGGATTCAGAGTTGCTGGGACTTCACTCTTGGGGAAGCATGAGGCATTCTCTGTAGAGTAAGGGTGGTCCACAAAGGTTCTTTCTCCCTAAATTCATTAATGTCTGAGATGTGTTTCTGTAAGTGTTGTTGTCTTTGTGAATTTTAAGCTGTTTTTCTATTGAGCACATATTGGCCACCACCAGCAGCCTTTGGAAGAGTTCCTTGGGGGGCAGGTCCTGACATGAGTACTGAGTATGAGGATTTTCTATGCGAGAGCATCAGGGAAAGCAGTTAGGGAAGGAAAACAGGCCAAGCATCAGTGTGACTGTAGCTGGAGCTCCTGCCTCAAGCTCACCCCACAGGGACCTCAGAAGCATCAGGTTGTCATGGCTGCTCTTCCGTTGTCATATACCAACTGAATATTGATATAGATCCTTGGCTGGGCACATGAATATGTGTCCCTGTCCTCACATGCAGTGATGTGGCACCAGTGCCTAAACCTCTGTCTTTGCACAGAGACTCAGGAGGAGCTGGGTGTATGGAGGGAACAGATAGAACTCCTGCAATACCCACTGAAGCCTCTCTGACAAATGTGCTGTCCACTCCTTTTGCTTGTTGATGGGATAGAAAAGACACTGTGATAGGCAGCTCCACTATGCATCCCTGAGGTGCACCTTGCTTTGGGTGCAACCAATTTCTTATGAATGCACAGATGGTCAGGCCTCATACAGTAAAGGCATGTGAGGATCACAGGTGCTGGCTTTGGTGCACACAGGTGTCAGGAGTTAAAGGTTGTGTAGATACTCTGGAGGGTAGGTAGAGGCAGCATGAGGGCTTAAAGAAAGATAATGAATGAACACACCGCATGGTCCCATCTGTGTAAGTAACCCACTGATTTACTAACTATATCACCAAATCCACCAAGATTAAGGCATAAAACCCCTGTGTTGGGTCATGGTGGATGGACATCAAGGGGATCCCCAACATAGGTGGTGCCCTGACCAGAGCTGAAGTATCCAGAAAAGGCCAGCAGTGTGTTGTTGTCTGAAAGAAACTGGTAACCAGCCAGCCATGCTTCTGTATCAAATGGCCTGTGTCCTTGAGAAGACAGAGCACTCAGATGACCTTCCTAGGCACAGAGCAGACTGCTAGCACCAGGTCAGTGTTAGACCAGGTCAGCACCATCTCCCCAGGGCAAGATAATTCTGTTGCCCTAAAACTGGCCACAGATAAATTGTGGTGATTGTCATCATCAGGTAAAGTATGTGCTCGGTCTTTGAGTAAATAAATTGATTCTGAAAAGCCGAATGGTGATGGCCACACACACAAGTAGCCTTAACACAGGGCCATTAGCCATTCCAAGGAGCTCAACCCTCATGAATTCTGGTAGCAGCCTGTGTTACTGACCAGGTGATAGAGTGGTAAAGAGTGCTCCAGCCTTGGCATTTTGTGTGCTTCTGTCTGGAGCAGGAAGCATGGTTTGGGTAGTTCACTGCTCAATGTCATGAGCATCTAATTTGCTGATCTGTGAGCTCCCTGAACCCCATCCTAATCACTGATGGGGCTGGTGGGGACAGGTCCTTAAGCAGTAGGCAGCATAGAGCACCAAACTTGCCCTAGCCAAAGAGTACTGGTCTTGCCAGCCTCCCTTAGAGAGGCTGGATCTGCCCTGAAGCATTGGTCAGCTCCCCCAGAGGGACCTGAATGCAGGACTGGTTTCTCAAAGTGAGGCAGGTACTTCTGACTAATTGGTCCCTCTGTGCTCCTGACCTCTCACTGGGGGCACTTGTTTGGCTATAGAGCCTGTAGTGTTTTACTATCCCCACTCATACTTACAGATATCACTTGCTTGGCTATGTTTAATTTTTATTTTAAAGCAATTCTGTTTCTTAAAGAAAGATGATGACTACTTTTCCTGTAGTGAAAAGAATGTTTCTCCAGTGGACAGCAGGAATTCCAAGAAGAAATTTACCATTTTTTTGTAAGCACCTGCTATAATAGGATATTCTATGCATAATATTTGTTTGATTATATATAACAAGATTTTGAAAATCATAGATGTTTTCATTTTATGAAAATGACTAAGGGCTATGAGATTCATTTGGCTGTTGTTTTCAGGGATGAAAGTTATACAATTATATAAAGAAGGTAAATGAACAACCTGGACAAAATGCAGCACACAACCTTTCTGTGTTAGTCTCTCTTGGTTTTTCTCACAATATAACAGATGTCTGGTTGACACGGATCAGTACATCCGTACTTGCCGTGCCTGTGAGTATACTCCCATGGGTGACATTCAGATCTGTTATTCTCCAGCCACCTTGACAGAAATGTGCTCTTCTAGAAGCCTGTGAAGATTTATTCCTCCCAGACATTACCCCCAAACCAGGCAGGAGGTGAGATGAGATCTAAATCAAGGCAGGAAACAGTTTATCAAGGCCCTAGCTTTATAAAGGTGAATGAAAATAATATTTTTAATTAGATGACTATGATCTAGTCAAACATGAGCAAACAAAATTTGAAAACAAGCACAAGTGCCCTTACATTTAAAGAAAAATTTGTCTAAACATTTAATCTGATCTTATCTGTATATTTGGAAGTTGGCCCATGTGAGTCTGAGATTGCAGTTTAAATTTACCTCGTGAATCTTGATAAGCAACTGTGGAATTTGGCTGTGAACCAAGTGTTGGGGTGAGCAGTGTGAGGATTGCACAGGAAGAGAGCAGGACTGGTGTGCAGAAATGCTTGGTTCTGCCCTGTGTTCTATAGATTAACCTTGTTCCTCTAGCTCTACTGACACTGCAAGCTAAGAGTGAGAGCAATGTCCGATGGTGAGAGGCCACTTTCATGTGAGGACTCTACCTACAGTGCTGCTTGGATGTGACCAGAAAAGGTGGTAGCATTTTATGTTTTGGTTTTTCTTCACATCTCATCTGTTCTCAGCACTGTCTGAACTCTAAGTGCACTGTAAACAAAAATTTTGCAATATTCACAGAGGAGACAGAACTCAGGCTACCTGGAGATAGTCTTGGAATCTCCTTATTATATTCATGTTCCCCATGGGTGGGACCAAGATGAAGCTGAACTAAGTAGTAGGTTGAGTCCCCCTATTTGTGTGTGACACTCAGCCTTGGTGCCACTGGAATAGGTGCTGGGGAAGGCAGCTCATCACAGCTGGCAGCAGTGTTTCTCCCTGCTGCATTTGGAGGACCAGAGTTCTGTTTGAACCCCTGCAACCTGCTTGAAATTTTGCCTCTAAGTGAATCATGCATGCAGATGGAAGGTGGGTTCATTAGAACAAACTGAAACCACATCACTTTTGCTTTCAGACTCTTTCAGAGCACCCAAGGCAACAGAGTTTCCTCCACAGCACAGAGATGAACCAGACACTGATCACTGAGTTCCTCATCCTGGGATTCTCGCATGGCCTACAAATGCTGCTGTTTCCTGCCTTTTTCTGCCTCTACACAGCTGCGCTTTCAGGAAACCTGCTCATTGTGGTGGCCATCACTGCCAGCCCATCTCTGCACACACCCATGTACTTTTTTCTGGTTAATCTAGCCCTGGTGGACATCCTCTGCACCTCCACCATCCTGCCCAAGCTGCTGGGCAGCATGGTAGCAAGCAGGGCCATCTCCCATGGGGGCTGCATGGCACAGCTCTTCTTCTTCACGTGGTCAGTGGGGCTGAGCTGCTGCTTTTCTCAGCCATGGCCTATGACCGCTACGTGGCCATCTGCCAGCCATTGCACTATAGTGCATTGATGGGGCCCCACATGCGTGTGTGCCTGGCTGGGGCTGTGTGGGCCATCAGCCTCACCAACACCTCGATCAACAGCTGCCTCACCATGCACCTGCAGTTCTGCAGGTCCAACATAGTCGAGCATTTCTTCTGTGAGATCCCTCCACTTCTGAGACTCTCCTGCTCCCCAACTCACCTGAACGAGGCCATGGCCTTTGCAGCGGATGTGTTCCTGGCTGTGGGGAACTTCTCTGTGACAGTTCTCTCCTATGGCTTCATTGTCGTCAGCATCCTTCACATCCGGTCTGCCAAAGGCAAGTGGAGAGCCTTCTCCACCTGCTCCTCCCACCTGCTGGTGGTCAGCATGTACTACTCCACTGTCATCTACACCTACATCCGTCCTGCATCCAGCTACACCCTGAACAAGGACAAGGTGGTGTCAGTCATCTACACGTCTGTGGCACCCACCCTGAACCCCCTCATCTACACTCTGAGGAACAAGGACGTCAAAGTTGCACTCAGGAGACTTCTGTCCTACAGCTGAGCCTGGCCAGACATCAGTAACCTCATTGTGGCCCAGCGTGTGAGTCTGGGGTGTGGTGGGGCAACAGGTGTGATTGAGGGCATAGCTTTCCTAAAAGGCTGAGTCCTGTTGCTGAGAATATATCCTGTGGTACTGATTGGGTGCAGCTCTGACATGCTGAGGAAGCCTCTGACCTCTCAAGTATGGTATGATTGAGGGGGTGGCCCATGTGACTGTGAAAGGTGAACACTAAATGAATTCAAGAAATCATAAAAGATGGGAATAACCATTCACCAGCCCTGCCAGCTCTGTTTTCTACAAGGCAGGCTCTGGGTGCACACCACTGTGGCTGTCCTGTATGTTTGCAGCTAAGTGTGGTCTTCGCCTTAGTCATAGCTGGCATGTGTTCAGGATGCTTGGGAAGATGAAGTGGGTGGAGATTTTAGGAGGATATTTCTTTCCTGTAAACTAAGTCTATCAATTTTTAGCACTTTGGGTGGAGATAGTTTGACAAGGTGCTTGCTATGTCTATGATGTGAACATGTTGTGAGGCAGTGTGAAGTGGTCACAGGTTTTTCATCCTTCTCTATGACCAGAACCCTGGGAATGGTATCTTCCAGCTGCTTCCCTGTCAGCACTGGGTCTGGCTCAGGAGGGTTTGGTGCTGAGGGATAGCTCTGGATAGAGAGGACCTTTGTGACACATGTCTTCACTATTTCTACTGAGAGGTAACTGGCAGGGCTTGATACAGGAAATAGGGTCTTGTATAGTTGAGACAGTACAGGCAGAAAGTAGCTGACTTCTTGGAACAAATCCCCACTAAATCCAGTGACATCTGCTGCCACTGAAGCTCATCACTGGTGGCCAGCAGCAATGCCTTCTTCCAGTCTCACAGTCTGGGTCTTAAAGTAAGAACTGCAATGATCTGTTGGCTTCTCTCTACCCTCTATGTTGGTTTTTCTGTCACCTGTCCATGTTAACTTTTCTTTTTTCATGTAGACGCTAATCTATTTGCTGGTAGAGTCACTGTCTTGTATTCTTATTCCTGTATGGGCACATGGTAGGAAACTAACAAGTTGACTGCCATAGTGAAAAACAGATGCATTGTTTTTTCCCACTAATTAGGGCTACTTTTGCAAAGGTACTTTTGTGACATGATTGTTAAAGAAACTGACATATCTGTTTTCCCCTAATTTGTAACAAAGCTCAAGATTGTGGGCAATGAGATTTGAGTGGTGGGTAGTGGAACAGTTTGCAGTGCAATCTTTTGTATTATGAGCTTTGCATAGAAGAATGGCAAAGGGTGATGTTTCATGTGAGTGTTATTGAGGTTGGTTCTGGTCATACACCTGGTCTTGGACTCCTAAACGGAATTGTTTTGCCTGTCTTGCTATTCTGATCCTCAAAGAGGAGGGGCTGCTAGAAGTGCTATTAGAGATGAAATCCAAGGTCATAAATCTGCACAAGAGCTCCCCTTACCCATCCTAGGATAGGGGGAAGCAATCTGCACTGAGGTGAACATCCACACCAACCATATGGGAGCCCTACCAGGGAATCCTTAAGGTGGCTCACACTTGTAGCTCATATGCACACCTGTTTTTTCTTGCTTCCTGTGTAACAATAACTTATAGATGAACCAGGGAATTTTCTTTTCATTGCAAGTATATATTTTATTCTATTGAAAGTAGAAAATGGAAATATGTATAAAGAAGACAATCAAAAAGCAAAACATTTGTAATTATGTCTAGAGATAGCATTTATTA
The DNA here is from genome assembly GCA_004027455.1 of Hydrochoerus hydrochaeris. Taxonomy (NCBI): domain Eukaryota; kingdom Metazoa; phylum Chordata; class Mammalia; order Rodentia; family Hydrochaeridae; genus Hydrochoerus; species Hydrochoerus hydrochaeris. The sequence continues at coordinate 114,529 of PVLA01001741.1, read as the reverse complement.
ACTATTTTCAGTCCATTATATAACAGGAAATACAAAAATGACAATTTTATCAAATTTATTCAGTACAAGAATTGATAGATTGAAATGACACCTGGCTGAACAATGATTGGAGTAGTCAAAATGTAAACAAATGTGGTGCTCTAGTGAAACTTGAGAAAACTCTTAAATTCCTGATATTCCTGAGTCTTCCAGTCTCTTTTATGTGGCTATTTGTGCACACACATAGACTTTCATAAATATGGAATTGTAATGTGCATGTTATTTTTTGTCACATCTCTTTCAGTTGAAAGAATATGGTATGGTTCTTCACAAGTCATTATAGATATTCCCAAATCAATACCTACTGGAGGATTTGTGTTTCATTGGTGTCAGTGGGTGCAATGCTCAGTGGATACGTTCACCTCAGACTTCACCTACCCACGGAAATGTTTGATGTCTTTTTCTCTATGCATTCTTGAATTCAAATCCTCAGGAAGCCTTATTGTCCTTTATATTCTTTCAGGTAAAAATGTATGGGTATTACAGGATATTTAGGAAAAGAGAGGCTTGCATCACTTTAACCTTTATAAACATAAGTTCAAAATAAAGAAGTAACCACAACTATTTTGAGCAGTGGAGTTTGTTCTGAACAATTGAAAAACTGTAAAGGCATTAGATTTTGACAGGTTTGAGTCCATATACAGAATTTCCCTGAGTAAAGTGCATGATCAGAGTTAGGCAAAAATGCCACTATGGCAGATGGAATCTAAGGACAGGCATCTCAGACGGAATAGGGAGCCATGGGGGCCAAGAGCTTCAAGTAATTGGCTGATACCTGAGCTGTGGACACTCAGAGGAGATAAGGTAAAAATCAACATATGGAAGGAGATATTAAGGATATTTTAGCTACTTTTCAGAATGAGAGAGATTATTTGAAATTATTCCCTACCTATTGCAAAGGACTTTGTAAACACCTCAGGATCTTCACTATAATCTACCAAGGTTCACACTTTAGTACTGTTTTAGTTACTTGTTGCCAGGACAAAATACCCAACACCCAAAGGTAAAGGAGGAAAGGTTATTTAGCTCACAGTTTATAGTCCATAATCAGCTGTCTCCAAGGCAGCTTCACAAAGGAGAGCACTTCATGGCAGGCAGGAGACAGACAGAGAGAGAGAGAGAGAGAGAGAGAGAGAGAGAGAGAGAGAGAGACACAGGGAGACAGGGAGAGAGACAGACAGACAGAGACAGAGAGACAGAGACAGAGAGAGATGGAGAAAGAGAGACAAGTGAAAATCCTTTCTGACCCTTATATTGTATGCAGGCTACCCACCCTAGGATGGTGTAGCAATTACACCCTTGAATTGGACCATGAATCAGTCACAAAATCTAGATTCAGTCACCTCTGAAAATCTAGCCTCCGTAACTACATGAGACATTAGCAAAGTGTAATATTAACCTCTGAAAAAATGTAAAATGAATCTCTTTAAACTCATTAATAACTTAACTGTCTGTTAGAACAAAAAGTTTACTCTTAAGAGGAAGGTTATAAAATCATAGCCTTTATGAAGAATCATTAATAATAAAATATTACTAAATAAATAATAAAACAACAAAATGTGACCCAAAGACACAAACATGATTGGAAAAACTTGAGATAAATAATATTATGGGATGAGATTTTCAAGAACTTAAATTAAAATACATTCAAAATTAGGAACATATGATGAATTTCAATGGAGAAATAAAAATTATTAACAAAAGCTAATGTAATCATTTGAAGTGAAAGATTCACTAGACAGAAAAAGATTGCACATTGGAAAAAAATGTGGCCAGAAAACTTGAAGAAATATCAAAAGGAATTATCAAAAATAAAACACTCACAAAGTATGTATTAAATGAACACTGTCCCTGTGATATATGAGCAACAAAAAAAATCTAATATGTGTATAATTGAGATGTTTGCAGGTGAAGAGAAAGATATAGAATATTCAAAAATATTTTTAAAAATAGTAGTTTAATTTCTTATATTTGGAATAGAAAATTTCAGTGTACAGATGTAAGAACCTCAGTCTTTAAATATTCAGTCACAGTGCTTCTGAGTCCTTAGAGGTTTTTTCAATATATGATTAGCCAGAGAAAACAGATGTGCTGTATACAGAATAGCAATGCTATCAGTATAGATTACAGTATAGGAACAATGAAACCTGATAGACAATGGAATGATGACTATAGCACTAAAAGCAGACAAATGAAACTCCATAACATATAACTTTGCCTCCAGAAAAACTTTTAATAAATGATAATGAAGTAAAGACATTTTCATGTAAATCAAAATTAGTAAAATTTATGTGAGTAGATCATTATAGAAACTGATGATGGATGTATTTAGACTAAAGAAAATTTAGATCATGAAAACGTAGGTCTCCAGGAAGATACAAATTTTCATCAGAAGTTGTGACTTTATGAGAAAGGACTTCTTTTATGACTTTATTCACAATACAATTTATTTCAATAAAATTATAACACTATTATGATGTATTATTACATAAGCTTGCACATAATATATACAACTGTACTACAAAGGGTGAGTTGAGAGGTGAAAATGTCTTGTTTAAAAGCCTTTATTTTTGATAGTATGTCATAAACAATAAATAGAAATACACACAACAGGTTTTATATAACTTTTTGGTTTCATGTTTTTATAGGAATTTGTTTTGTTTTTGTCTTGCTAAGTTTTGTTTTTCCCTCTAATACAGAAAGGATAGAAATACACATAGAGATTCATGCATGCGTAGCTATTTACACTCTCACTGTTTGACTATGTCCTTTGTGTGCTTTAATTTTGTACCTTGAACAACTATTTCTAAGAGGATAATATGTAATTTATTAACTAGTGATTTCTTATTGTTTATCTTTTTTTTGGAATTCTGTATTATCTCTACCCTTTAAAAAAGTTAATGGCTTAAATCAACAAAAAAAAAAAAAAAAAGAAATACACACAACAAATCAATGAAAATACTCTCAGAGGAATGAAAATTGAATCTTACAATGTGTATCATATCAGTATAAAAATAAGTAAAAGAGGAATGAAAATGAGATAAAAAGTACTTAAGGAATACGAAAAGATCTGAATAGTCTCATGAACAGTGATTTAAATGTAATTGGACTAAACACTTCAATGAAAAAACCTTGTCGTAATATAGTAGAAAGAGAAAAAACAGTAGATAGTGAAAGCCATGAATTATACTTTTTCAATCTATGTATTAAATATTTCTTAGTAGAGCTGGAAAAATGTATAGCTACTTTAAGTCTTGATGAAACATAAATATTTAAACAACAGAAAAGAAAATTTAGGTGTATTTGTTGAAAATTGTACTTTGTGCATGCGTGGATTTTTTTTTACTGCTTCCACATCGCTATTCTCTCTTTATTAGTCTGGATGTTTAATAAATTTTCCAGTTGATAGAATGAACTCTGTAACTTTGTTACTCTTTCTCAAAATACATTATTCTGCTCCCTTTCTTTGTACTTTCATAAAAATTTTAATTGCTTTCTATTTTTAAACAGAAAATTTACTTAAAATTTTTATTGGTATTGTATTGATTCTATTGATCTATTTTGGAAGAATTAATATTTTTATTTTATTTTATGAAAAACTAAAACAAAATTTCATAAAAAATGAGAAGAGAATAATCAAAGTTAATAAATTGTGATCATTATCTTCAAAGTAGTCATTCAGAGAACAAGGCAGAACTAAAAGATTCTTACAAAAAAGATAAAAAAGATGATAACACAAAACTTTCTTTTCAATAAGCTAAGATAAACTAGTAGCACAAACAAAAAAATAGCATATATATTAAAATATTTTTTTGAAACAATAGAATGGGTAATTTGAGGAAGTATTTGAACTTTCTATGGCCTATCTCACATACATATGTATATGTATATATTGCTAATAAGAGAAGCCATCAGTACTTAAGCTCAAGTGTCTGACCTATTTCACTTAATATTATCTTCTCAAGTGCATCTATTTATCTATGAATACTTCAAGTTTATGTTTATGGCAGTGTAGTACCCCAGTGTGTATTTTAACAATATTGGTACATGAACATAGAATATCTCTTTATTTGAGAATTTAAAGAAAGTCTGATCATCCTTTAATACATCTGTTCCTGGATATTTGATGGTTTATGCTATCTTAAATGGTGTTTTCAAATTTCACTTTCTAATTATCTACTGCTAATATACACAATATAGTTTGTGAAACAAGGTCATTGTGGACTGGTTGCTGACTTGGCTGAGTCTGGTGAGACAGAGTACACTCTAAAGCAACAGGTTACATGAAGTGATTTACCACTTACAGATAAACAGAAGGGGAAGTAGAACCATAGATTCCTTATGCCAATCACTCAAGGCTCATGAAGGTGTCCTTCAGTAGATGAAGTCTTCACTGTGTATGATTCACATTCTGCCACAGGTGCATTGCAGCTCAGATGAATAACCCAGGAAGCAGCCTGCTGTGGGTCTTATTCTTGAAACATCAGGCCTCATTGATCTAAAGCATTGAAGGACATTCTGTAACTGTGGGCTGGAACAGAACCCGAGCTTTTCCAAGAAGTCCTTACTTATCCAATGATTACATTCCCAGCACATTCTACAGGCTTTTATTTTTGAGATAGTCTCATGAAGTACTTCAGGCTGGCCTTAAACTTACTATGTAGCTCAGGCAGACCTTAAACTCACTGTGACTTTCCCATGTCAACCTTCTGAGTGCTGAGATTACAGGCATGCACTGTCATGCCCAGGTTTCTGGAGTTCTTAAGAACTATAAATGAGAAAATGAGAAAGACTAAGTTAGTCCAAAGCCACCCAGAGGACTGTCTACAGTTCATTGTCTTGTTAGGATACAGTAAACTTTATTTTTATTATAATTTTAACTAACTGATTCTACCCTATTTCCATACATGATTCACTGTAGTTTTTGGATAGAAATCTTTACAATATTCTACACTTAAGACTATACCACCTGCATATACAGTTTTACTACTTTCTCACCAGCTTGGATGCATTTTATTTCTTTTTCTTGCCTAATTACTTTATCTTCCAGTACTTTGTACAATAGAAATGGTGAGAGTTGACAGGATAGATAGCATGATAGAAAGTCTTTCTGAGAAAAACAACTCAGATGCTAGAATTTAACACCATGGAGAAGACCAGACAAAAGGAGAGGAATTCTCATGATCCAGGAAGAAACTGAGGAAAAAGAAAAAGAAAAAAAAAAGAAGCATGGACTGAGGGCTAGAGCTGAGCATGCTCTGGTTGCTATACTAGGTGTGTCTTAGAGTCAGGGGACTCATGATTGAGCAAAGGTTGTGGCCCTGCCAAGAGCAGGGATTGGTGAGCCCAAGATCCTTGACAGAAGGAGGATTGCAACAGGGAGTGGAACTGGTGAGCCAAGCTGCATGGACTTTGGTGAGTGTTGAGAACTGGGTTCCCCAGAGCAGAGTGACTGGCTAGACAACATATTGGAGTTGGGCAGGACAGACTTGA